>CM061137.1:169418206-169593552 GCA_030789695.1 Scilla litardierei | reverse complement strand
AATGCCCGCTTTCCTTACATAGAAAGCATTTGTTGTCACCGCGGCCCCTTGACTTGGACCGCTGCCGCTGCCGCCGATTCCAACTCTTGGAACGGCCCGTCTTGGATCTTGGAGTGGGTCCGCCCTCTTGGCGACCCCTGATGACATTAGATACCTCACAACCATCGGTGTCACCTAACACCAAACTCTGGAAATCCTCCGTATGAAATGCAAACTTCACCTCATCCAACGTGAGTGAGTCTCGGCCATTCAACATCGAGCCTACAAACTTGGAATACACCGAAGCAAGAGAACACAATAATGCCATAGCATGTTGCTCGTCCTCTATCACACTCCCCAATTCCCGTAGGTCCATTACTATACGGTCCATCTCACCAACATGGTTCCACAACGAGGTTCCCCTTTTCATCCTGTGAATATAGAAGCGTTGCCACAAATGCAACCTTCATCCAATGGGTGTCTTGGTCGAGTACCGAGCTTCAAGCATCCTCCATAGGTCGCTCACGACCTCAACATCGGCAAATTGCCGAAGGATATCATCCTCCAAGGATTGCATTATCTCACCGAGGGCTTTAAGCTCCATCATTCACTTATCATACACCGTTGCCTTACATGGCATGCCCGTATCATATACGGCACCGTAAACTCCATGGTGCTTCAACAAAGCCACCATCTTTTGTCGCCACGGACCATAATTTGTTGGATCCTGTGGATGGCAAACAACACTAGAATGGGTGGTTGAATAGTGTTGTGTATATAGTAAACTTTTTCGCTCAACGATATTAACACAAATAAATTCCTTCTAATGTTGCCTAAGAAACCAAGTAGAGTGATCTACGCTTGGTTCTTAATCAACAAAACAATCTTAACAAGAATATGAAAGAGATTGGATTAAGATCAGATAAATATAACTTTGTCAAATAGATCTTTACAAATAGATTTATACACAGCGGAAATTAAAGATACAATCTTTTCAATAAGTTAACAATGAATTACAAAGATGAACAATTAATAAGTAAAGAATGCTTGTACAAGAAATATAACAAATCACAGAAAACAAACGCAGACAAAAGGATTTTTATCCTGGTTCCCCGCAACCCGGGTACGTCCAGTCCCCGACCAATCCGGTACGAGATTTCCACTATCTGCCTTGGCAAATACAAGTACCTAGTCTCAACCAGGATTTCCGACCACAACACCTAGACTTGTCTAGGATTTACCCTTGCCTCACAAACCGAGGACTTTCCAACTGGCAACAACTAGACTTGTCTAGTGTTCCAACAATCAACACAATGAGAATTTATCCAATACACCACAATAAATGATGGAGATTGGTTTACACACCCGATTCTATAGCCAATCAAAGTTTAGACAAATTTGTGTAGTGGCTTGATAGAATAAGAGTCTAGATCACACAAAGATATGAGAGAAATTCTTTGTGATCTAGATCTTTTCAAAAATCCTTTAAATAAAAATTAAAGAGAATAATAGTAAGGATTTTGAAAATGTTTTAGCCAATAAAAATAAGAGTAGGATCTTCAAAAGAATTTGTAAGAAAGTATTGCAAGATCAAATAAAATCAAATTGGCTAGAGAGAAAATAAGAGCTTTGAATTCAAGAGAGTTTTCACAATAGATTGATTTTCAATGTTGTATTTTTCATCAAAGAATTTAGCTCTATTTATAGGGAAAAAACTTAGATTTGAATTTCAAATTTCGTTTGACTTTCGTCCCAAAAATTACGGAGTAAATTGCTCAAAGGATTTCAAAATTCAAATTCAAAAACGTCTGAAATTTACAGCTGGTAGTCGACTCCCTCATATAGGTAGTCGACTCCCAGAGAGCTCCAGGAGTTTTTGATCTCTGACAAGTAGCCGACTCCCTACTTTTGGTAGTCGACTCCCAGAGGAGTTTTTCCTGCTGCTCTTCTAGTCAGACAAGTAGTTAGCTCCAGGGTGCGTGGAGTTTCACTACGAAAATTATGGAGTGACTAGAAAAAAGCTCTCGAAAATATTTTGAAGATAATTAAAAGTATTTTTGAAATTGTGTGTGTGTGTGTTTTTTTGTCTATTTGATATGGCTTTAACAAATACCCTAAAAGACACAACACACTCACTCTAGACTCAGAACATGTCTTCGGAAGTTTGGTCAACTTGATGAAGTGAAAGCGAGCTTCTCTTTGTGCTTCTTGTTCTGTTTGAGCTTGAGCTTCATCACTTGAGTTTAGTCATGTTCGTCTTTGTCTTTGAGCGTTGAAGTGTGCTTCTTTGAGTATGAGTAGAGCTTCGCAAATTCTGCGCACTTGAGTGTAGTGTAGTTAGTACATCAAGCTTTCATTTGGTGTGCTCATCATCAAAATCACTTGGGGTGGAATTCAATTTCCATCATAATTGTCCCGGCCTTTAAGCCTCTCTACTTCGTATACACACCTGACCGTCTCCTCACATGAGCAAGACGCCATCGCGGCACTACACTTCTTCGTAAACTGGAAGCTCTGATACCACTTGTTGGATCCCGTGCACCTCCCTAACACTTAGGCTAGGTACACAACGCCACCTATAATGCGCGGAAACGGTGGCCAAACAATCCCAAGCCCGAATTCCACCGAGATGTCACCTAGGCACAAAACCAAACACCTCATGGGCACAAAAGAAAGTTGTCACCAACAAACAACCCTCTTAACGATCTTGCGACAGATATATGTAAGCACGCAAATATAATACGAAATTAAGAGCAACACAAAAGAGACGGAGATTTACCCTGGTTTGGTTGCGAACAACCTACATCCAGCATCCAATGCACCCGGTTCCACTACTGATCAAGCAAAGTATACACCGACCCCATCATCTTCTTCCTCCACATTGAGAGACAAGCTCCAAGCAACAAGACCTAATCCTAGATCTCTCACCAAGCTCACACACACTCTTTCTCAAGTGGGAATCCTTGATAACAAAGCCTCTACAACACGTAGAGCTCCTCAAGGGACCAATCCCACACCAATGGAGATCACTCCTTGGTAATATAGCTCCAAACTAGGAAACTACCCAAGGGACTCTAGATCTCAAACACGGAAGAAGAAATACAGACACTCACCTTGGATCTCACACAAGAAGAAGCTCACTAGCTTTCTTCCCCTCCAATCTCAGATCCAATCTCTCGTTTTGGCTCTGCAAGAGAGAATGTCGGCCGGCTCTTTTTCCCTTCACTGGAAAACAAACGAGAGCTTTGCTCTCTGGAAAAAAAGGCCGCTGAAAAGAGGATGCTGCAGGTTTCCTCAAGGAGACAAAAGCCAAGCTGGCTTTTAAATCACAACAGCAAGAAATAGAGGAGGGGCCCATGGGAGTTATGGGGTGGATGGATTTATTAGCAAAAAACAACAGTGATAAGTGATCAAATTTTGCGTAAAATGGAGAAACACACTTCTTTGAAATTTTTTCCCTCGAAGATGGACGGTTTATCCATCTTGGGATGGACCATTTGAAATTGTGAATGTGGGTGGCCAGCACTTCGTTTTTTGACCATGGTATACCTAAATGGGACAACTCAATCTGGTCATTGAGTAGTAATTATGTTTATTGAGTAATTCTGGGTTCTTGGTTGGATATGCTGGAAAATGGAAGAAGATGGAAGTTCATCTGACAAAGGTTGCTAGGTTGAAACCGTTGCTTGCGTGGTCATCGTCGGTTTCTGATTCTTCTGACTGTTTCACCGACTTATACTCAGGAAGCACACACTGCGGAGGGTGGTCAGGTTTCCATGAAACCTTCATTTATCATGCCAGGAAATTTGTTGGGATTCTTAATGGAGTTGCTACAAATGCATGGAACCACCGGAAGAAGCCAGTTCATCGCACAGGAAGAAGCATCACACCGGAAGAAGCCAGTTCTTTACACAATATGTTGGGTCAATCTATTTGAAGCATTAATTGTACTTAGGGATGTTTACTGTTTTTAGGCTTGAGTTAATTTTTATCAGTTGAAATTGTTAAGTATTGATTGCAGTAAGTAAAAGTGGGTATCAGTAATTCAATTTCTTTTGTGTTTTATTAAATCACCATGTGAGAAGTGAGTTCTTATAACCGCTGCGACCCTTCGTGAACAATTTTCTATCTAATTAGGCACAATTTTATGTCATCATCTTAGACTTAGGCATAATTTTTAATGTTGATAAGTTGTTCATATTCCTAAGGGGTTTTGTGATGGGTTTTAGAAAGTTGATTAGTTGGTAAGTTGTTGTTTGGACCAATTTTATGTCATGATCTCAGATTTAGCACATCCATGTTAATAAGTTGTTGTTTGGACCAAGGGACGGCCAGTGTTGCTGGGTCCAATCGACATGGGGCTTTTGTTGCCTTGGGATGTAGATTGATGAGTATCCCACAGACGGCACCAACCGTTAAAAACCAAATTGGTATCAATGGTGATTTGGGCCAACGTGGACTCCTTTTGTCGAGATGGAGCCTTGTCAGTTGCTTGAAGTGGGACCCTCGGTTGGTAGAACTGGGATCGATGAAAATTGAGCTAAGAGTGTTGGGGAAACTCGATCGATCACACGGTCGAGCATGACGGTCGTTCGACCTTTCTATCAGGTTGAGCCTCGAGCAATGATCGATTGGGACGATCATTTGACCAATTTGCTGACACGAGAGTCTCGATCTTCATGCACCACAAATGAACGTCAGGGGGGGTCGGATCAGGTTCTGATCCAAATTTCCTCCGATGCTTAAGTTAGAATGGACTTAATATGAAGGCTTAGGTCTGTCGAGATCGATCCAAGGGGATTCGTCACAAGTCACTCACCACAAGGGTTTCGAGGAAGAAATATGTGAGTGAAGAGAAATATGTTATCAAAGTACCTAGGGTTTCGTACCTCTGGAATCCGTCCCTTTTTATGTTTGTCTTTTATATATTTATAGATTAGAATGTCACTTGAGTGACGTTGGAAAAATAACGGTCACCAATTATGGTGGCACGATCTTCCCTCGTCAATAGATCAGGTAACTATTGTACACGCCTCCCACCATTTATGATCCCATTATCGGTCGCCTCCTTAAGCAACAGAAGCTCAACGGGCAAATGGCATGCGGGCTTTGACGGTGTAAACGTTTGGCATCCCTCGTGGGCCTCGTGGGCTTAGTGAGCTCTGATACTATTTCAATAGGCTTTTCGGCGATAATATGCCCCCATCTTTGAGTGCCGTCCCAAGGATTTAACATGTGACCTTTTGCGTACTCTTGCATGTAATTCTAAAGGTGGAATAATCTTACGGGAGGAAGTTTATTAAACCTTGCAATTATTGCATGGTTCCCTCCATGGTATCAACTCACCCACCAACCATGCATGGCCGAGCCTCATGCATGCTTTCCAATGCATAACTACTCATGCACATGAGGTCTTCTTATCATGCACGAGCCGCCAATGATCTCCCATGCTAGGAGTATTTCATCGGTCCATGTATGAGACTAACGCAAGAGTTCTGTTACATCGAAGATGTTCCTTCACCTCCTCCCATTCCCTAGCCGCAAAGATTTGGGTTGAGTTCGGGTTCAAGAAGAGATTGTTAGGTCATATGTGTATGGCCATGTTGTCATTAGTAGCACCTTGGGTTCATCTGGCTGTTCTTAATTATCTTGTTAAAGAATGTTGGATGATATGTTGAACATTATGTTGTAACATAAGGTTCAACATGCTACGTCATGAAGCTGGGAATGAATGACGAGCCGTGGAATTATTGAAGATAGAAGCTACAGTATCCAGTTTAGTATCTTTAATATTTTCTGGCATATTCTGTTATTGAAATGTATTGGAGATACATTTGAAAGTTGCAATCTCTCGGTTTTATTGTTGAGTCGGTTAGAGAGATTCTTGCCCGCAATATTTTATTCATCGGATCCTTGGAGATACGCGAAACCACCTGCCCGAAGTAGTTCTGAAAATTGTGGGCTGCCGATCCGCATCTGATATGATTGAACGTCTTTCCATATTGACTTGTGGATTGAGGGAGACTGGGGTATATAAGAGATGCGGCTTTGACGGCTAGGGTTACAACTTTTAAAAAAAGTTTTGAAGAACTCCGGGAGGAGTCTGACAGCTACCGAGGTAGGGGATCAAGGGAGTTGATCTTTGTCGGTTTAGCAAGGGGATCTTGCACGCAATGGGAGCTTGCGCAAATTACTTCATGGGTTTGGTAGAGACCACCCAACACGGTTTGTATTGAGGGGGAGGTTGTTCCTCCTAGTAGAAATGTGGTATTAATGATTGTAATCATTGATATTTAGTGGAGTAATTAGATTTTCTGGGCGAGGCCCTGCAGATGTAGGTGTACGCACCGAACTGCGTTACCAAGTTACTTGTGTCATCACTTGGTTTCTGTGCTTTATCATTGTGTTTATTTGTTTACACATACGTACTGATTATCAGAGCTCATGGATCATGACAGGGTGGTCATTGCTGTGCGACATCTATATCACCATGGTAGATGAGCTGTGGCGCTTTGGACTTCACCGAAAAAGTTTTGGATCCTCGGATATCGCGTAACAATATCGGCGTAAAGGTGTAATTTTTAATCTGCATTAATTTCAAGTATTATAGTAGATCTTGGTTATTATGTGCTAGTTATAGAAAAAGAAAATTTTGATTTTCTGCTGCATTGCTATATAGTTTAGCATACTTATCATATTTTCTTACAGTGATATCAAAGCCATGCGGGATTTTATGGAATTATGATAATTTAAATAGATATTGTAGAAAAATTGAAGTTTTTCTATATTTAAATAGATATTGTTCTCATGCCTACATATACAGAATTTTTTTAACACACTGACCGTCAGAGCAAGCGGCCACACCACCCCCATGAGCAGCGACGCCGGGCGGCCCCGACGGGCGATGTAACCAGTAGTGGCAAGCGGCGGACCCAGCAGCGATGGCATTTGGAGGCCACGTCGTGCCCTGCCGGGCGGCGGCGGCAGTATAAAGATAGAAAGTTAAGATCACGAGATACGCAAACCGGGATCCAAGTATATCGCGAGCAGACAATGCCGCATATAGACACGGCATGTTGAACATTATGTTGCAACATAATGTTCAACAATTCTTTCAACATACAAGGCTGAGTCTTATCTCTCCTTCAGAATACTGTTGCTCCGATACAACATCAAGTTCAACAAATCTTCCAACACCATCAAGAGAAACCGTCTTTCTTCTTCAAGATAGTAACGAGCAACCAACGATTATCATAATGCCAATTATGACAATGCAGTCATGAATGCAGTCATGAATAAATCCTAACAGTATCTGTATATCAGACAGATACACATTGTTGCATGTATGTGGTTCCCCATGTGCACACATATGAGAGAAAATGCATGCTTCCTTTCTTACTTTTAGTGAGAAATAAAGTTCTATTTATACCAGTGGAGATTTTCTTCTCTTTCTAATGTGGTAGTAAGGTTTCTCCTCAACTTTTCCAACGCAAGGGAGACCTTAATGATAGAACTCAGGCCCATATGTATGCGCTTTGCTGTCGAATTCATTGTTCACCATATGTTTGTAGGAAGAATATCATTCAATATTGTTCAGAATTTTGGGAGGCAGCTTCTTGTACTGCCTTTATATTCGTCCATTGCACTCAAATTTCGTTTCTGACAAAAACCGAACCTAAAATTTTGCTTCTGACAAAAACCCATCTTAGGTTGTTTTCAGTATCGTATTCCCCGTGCTTCTGTGATATACTTGGCACGCCGTCAAAGCCCATACTGTGTAGTGACGACTTGCTTTACGACAAAATATGTATACAGTATTGATGTATGCTATTGCATGCCGTAAACAGCAAATGCTTCTGTAATTATATCTTCTGTGCATCATATACGCTCAGGCAGGAATTCATGCACATTGTCATCCTTATACTAAATTTGTCTACAAAATTTGATATAATTAGACTGGATCAAAGTCATAAAGTAACAAGTACTTTTATTTTTATTATTCTTTTTTTTTCAACTAAGTTGATACACAATCAGATGTCAATCTTAGCTAGCAGTCTTGGGGGTGCCTTTTGGATACCGAGATTGATTCTATCTGAGAAATGGAGTGTTGCATTCGACCAGGGAGAATTTTGGCCTTGCCCCAAGTATGAACATATCTGAGAAAATACATGTCTCGTTTTGAGCGTATGAACATATCATTTTGATCCCATCGCAAGGGAGAACATGAATCCTTCAAGACTTGTTACAAACAAGCATTGGGTATTTCAAAATTAAGCATCAAAGTGGACCTTATTCATGTGCTAATAACCTAATTTTTCAACAAATCCAACATGAACACGGTTTGGCCTATTAATAGCTGCACAAATCGTCCTGCATCTCCAAGAATTGGTTTTGGTTATTGGTTGAGAGTTTTCACTGACTAATTATTCATATTATCGATGGTGTGGATTCCACTGGGCATGCCACAAAAATTAAATTTCACGGTAGAAAGATAGCTGATGTAGGTGGGCATGAGCTTGCTCCGACAAAAGTTAGGGCGGAGGAGTTCATAAAGCTCTTCAAACATGGCCGAAGCTAGCCGAAGCACAATCAAGTTTTATGCCAATAGGGGAAATTTGAAGATAATTGACTTCTTACAAAGCCAACAATATTGGCATAAAAGAAGAATGATCTCAAATAGCTAATAAAAAGAAAAATGAATGAAAATGAAAATAAAATGAAATAATGCCTAGCATGCAATGAGCCGTGGGATCAATGTCGTCGAGCTCCAACCCCCATGCTTCGTGCCATATCGTAGACGCCGTTCATTATGTTGGTTATGTTGATGTAGTTGTTCACGGTATTGGTGATATGAATGTCGTTGTTTACGGTGATCGGGACCGATGGCTTTGATGCTGGGTTGGGCGGAGGATGCACCGGAGACCGGTGCGGGGCAAGTTTGCGAGGCAGTGATCGATTGGGAGAAGGCGGCGGTGGGGGCTTGCGGGAGGGGGGTGGGCAAGGGGCGTCTAACTTGGGGGGCGATGGATCAGGATCAGGGCGTGAGGGTGTAAAAAATGGGAGAGGGGCGTAGAGCTTTGGAGGCGATGGAATAGGAGTAGGCGGAGACGGGGTAATATAGGGCAAAGGGGCGTACAGCTTTGGAGCGGGCGGCACACGAGCGGGCGGAGACGGGGTAATATAGGGCAAAGGGGCGAACACCTTTGGAGCGGGCGGCACACGAGCAGGCGGAGACGGGGTAATATAGGGCAAAGGGGCGAACACCTTTGGAGCGGGCGGCACACGAGCAGGCGGAGATGGGGTAATATAGGGCAAAGGGGCGAACAGCTTCGGAGCGGGCGGCACACGAGCAGGCGGAGATGGCGTAGGAAACGGAAGAGGGGCGTACACCTTTGGAGGCGACGGAACATGCGCAGGAGACGGCGACGATGGAGGCTGCGGCGATGGCTGCAAAAAAAGGTGCATAGAAGAAGTTCACAACATGTGGTTCTTTCTTTCGAATTCATAAGAGTACTGTAAAAAACATTAGAGGGACACAATACCTGATGACGATGATGCGGACGAGGATGATTGTAATGGTGGTGGAAAGGCTGGGGCAGATGCTGAGCGCTCGTGTCGTCTAATGTCGATGTCGCCGCCGCCGCGAGGTTTGCAAACGCTATGATGATGATGATGATCATCGCCGCCAAGAACGCTGAACGAGAGGACGCCATGTCTGTCTACAAGTCGAGTTTATCTTTCTAGATGAAAGCTTTGTGAAGATCGGAGGGAGGGCAGGGGACGTTTATATAGGGCCCAGTGTTGGATTTTTGGGTCGGAGTTGGAGATGAGAAAGATGTTGGAGTTTGGAAAGTTGTTATTAGAAACCGCTGGATGCCAGAGGAGAGAATTAATGCGATGATGATCTCTTCAATTAAAAGATAAACGATTTGATTATGATTTTGGTTCTATCTGTAATGGATTTCGGCTTGGACTCGGCCCTCTTTCTTATCCTGTCTTCTTTTCTGTGTTGGAAAAAGTGAAAATTTGTGTTGAGAGAGGAAACCCCAAGAGTAAAATCTAGCCTTTCAAATCCCAAAATCTATCTGTGTCTAAGTCTAATTCATAGATTGATGAGAAGGATGTTGATGGTGCAAACTCAAGTTGAGAAGCTGTGAGGATGTTAGCAGCTGAAGGAGAGGGCGCGAAGTTTGCAGCGGGGTGTTGGATCCTTGGGCTCAGTGGATTTGAACCTCAGCCGTAGGATTTGCTTTTAAGTTCGAATCCGGACCGTGGATCAGAGTGGCAGGAGAATTGATGAGAGCCGTTGGATCGTGATGGCCGTTGCTGCAGCTGGCAATGCGTTGGGCGTAACAAACTCGGAGGAGGATAAAAGGCTAAGGGAAAATTGTAGGAGGATTATCGTTGAAGAAAAAGACAAATAGAATTTTCCTTTTGATTTCTTCTTCCAATTTTCTCTTTGTTGTATTTGCTTTGATTTTCTTGTAGATCTGGACAATGTGGAAGAAGGGCGGGCGACGTAATGAAGAAGATGGCGTTCCTAAAGAGTCGAGCCCCTCACAATTGGTATCAGAGCCACCCCTGGTCGATGGCGAAGGATCAGGCGAGCCGGAGGAGAACTTCGAGGCGTGCCCATGGGAGGAGAGATTCATGAAGCTGGAAATGGCAGCTGATTATCAACGAGAGCTCAGCTTCAGGATGCAGTGCCAGATGGATAGATCAATGGAGGAACAAGCTAATATGAGAGCCGACATTGCAGATCTGAAGGGGCAACTCTCAACTCAGTTTTGCAATATCAATGCGCAACTAGTGGGAATCACAAGCAGGCTGGATGGCAGTAGCTCAGAGAGGAACATCATACTGGCAAACAACCCAAATGCTGGACCAAGGAGAACCAATCAAGGGGGTAATCCACTAAACTCCTTTGTAGATGATGAATCGAATAATAGAAGGTATAATGGCAATGCTGAGTTTCACCCTAAAGGGTTGCGACCAGAGTTTCCCTTGTTTAGGGGAACTGAGGATGTAATTCCTTGGCTTAGCCAAGCTTTACAAATTTTTGCATATTACAACACAGAGAGGAGTGGCTGGGTTAAAACTTGTGGGTTTTATATGAAAGAAGAGGCACTTCAGTGGTTTGAATGGGCTAAGGTTAATGTGGAGAATTTCTTTGAATGGGAAGTTTATAAGAAGGAGCTGTTGGGTCGTTTTGGTCTGCCAGAAATGGAGAGGCCATTCCAATCTTTTGCAAATCTCAGGCAAACCACTTCAGTCCGTGAGTACCTCAAGAAACTGGAACAGATCATGGGATTTTTGGAAAAACTACCAAGGGAATATATACGTGATAAATTTGTTGGTGGGTTGAAGGATGAAATCAGATATGAGGTCATGGCTGCTAGGCCTTCTGACTTGAGTTCTGCTATATTTCTGGCTAAGAACTTTGAAGAGAAGTACATACAAACAAGAAGAGGGATTAAGTCTTCCACTACTCCAGTTGTATCCCAAGGGAAAACAGTGGTGAATGCAGCTCAAGGAAGGGTTATGGGAGCTTCAGAACTACCAGCTACAGCTAGAAGACTGACACAAGAGGAAATTGCACATAAGAGGAGGAATAGGTTGTGCTTTGGCTGTGATGAAAAATGGAGCCCGGACCATAAATGTAAGAGAGCATTTTTAATGGAGGGAGTATGGAATGGAAATGATGTGGATCCAGGAGAAGATATAGGAGGAATTGAGTTGGAACTAAACAAAGAAGTGGCAAGCAAATCATCTGAGTGAACCATAGAAGACTCAGCTGCTATATCATTACAGACCATGTGTGGGCTACCAGCTGCCAACACATTGAAAATGGAGGGAAGTATCAAGGGGCAAAGTGTTCACATCCTAGTTGATTCTGGGTCTACACATAGCTTCATCCATCCCAGGTTGGTCAACTCACTGGGCCTGCATATAGAAGACTCTAAGAATTTTGATGTTTGGGTAGCCAATGGAGAGAAGCTGATTGGTTCAGGGGTCTGCAAGGGAGTTCAACTTAATTGCCAAGGAGTCACTATATTGGTGGACCTGTTACTGCTTCCCATGGGGGGAAATCAAATTGTACTAGGGGCTCATTGGTTGGGTGAGTTGGATGACATTATCATGAACTTCAAGAAGTTACATATGAAATTCCATTATCAAGGGAAGGATTGTGTTTGGCAAGGGGCTAGGAGTGAGTCTCAGTGGGTGGATGAGAAACAGTTAAAGAAAATGCTGATGCAAGAAGGAGAAGGATATATTATCCAGTTGAAATCACTCACCTTGTACTCCCTTGAAGGTCAATACTCTTCCATGAATTTCCAAAGTCACCCCCCAGAGCTGCAAGAGTTGTTGAGGAGGTATTCAAAAATTTTTGAAGAACCAAGGGGACTTCCTCCTCCTAGGAGTTGTGATCATAACATACCACTGGAGCCAGGTTCTAAACCTGTGTGTATACGTCCCTACAGGCATGCACATTTCTTAAAGGGAGAAATTGAAAAACAAGTTTCTGATATGCTGAAGACAGGTGTCATACGTAATAGCTCCAGTTCCTATGGATCCCCAGTGGTGATGGTGAAGAAGTCTGATGGTAGTTGGAGAATGTGTGTGGACTACAGAGCTTTAAACCAACAGACAGTTAAAGATAAGTTTCCCATTCCTATCATAGATGAATTGCTAGATGATTTACATGGGGCTGTGGTATTTTCCAAGCTGGACCTCAGGTCAGGCTATCATCAAATAAGAGTTAAGCCTGAGGATATTTTTAAAACTGCCTTTAGAACCCATGAAGGACATTATGAATTTGTAGTTATGCCCTTTGGTCTTACAAATGCTCCCTCAACCTTCCAATCATTAATGAATCAAATTTTTAAACCCATGCTGAGGCATTATGTGTTGGTTTTTTTTGATGATATCCTCATTTACAGTCCAAGTGCCAGTTCCCATGTTGAGCACCTCACAAAGGTCTTCCAAACCCTCATGGTTAACCAGTTATATGTGAAGCTTTCTAAGTGTCATTTTGGCAAGGAGTCTGTGGATTACTTGGGTCATGTAATATCAGGACAGGGTGTAGCAGTGGACCCAAAGAAGATAGAAGCTGTGATGCAATGGAGTGTGCCAAGGAATTTAAAAGCATTGAGGGGTTTTTTAGGCTTGGCAGGGTATTACCGTAAATTTGTGAAGGGCTTTGGGAGTATAGCAGCTCCCCTGACAGAACTTCTGAAGAAGGGAGAGTCCAATAAAAAAGGAGAATTCATTTGGAAGGAGGCAGCCCAAATTGCATTCCAGAAATTGAAGAGTGCACTAGTTACTGCCCCAGTGCTAGCTATGCCAGATTTTGAGAAGGACTTCATCCTGGAGTGTGATGCATCAGGATTAGGAATTGGAGCAGTCTTAATGCAAGATGGAAGACCCATAGCCTACCTCAGCTCTAAATTGAAGGGAAGAAACCTATTGCTGTCAACATATGAGAAAGAATTGTTAGCCATAATCATTGCTACTTCAAAATGGAGTCATTACTTAATGGGAAGGAAATTTATTATTAAGACAGATCATCAAAGCCTAAGCTATTTGTTGGGTCAAAAATTGCAGCTGGGTATCCAAAGTAAGTGGCTAGTGAAATTGCAACAATTTGATTATAGGGTGGAGTACAAACCTGGCAAAGGAAACTTGGCTGCAGATGCTCTATCAAGGGAAATAGAAAATGTTGATACTCTTCAGGAGGACTATTATTCTCTCTACCCCATTTCCATAGTTCAGCCTAGTTGGATGCAAGGAATCCAGGACATGGTTGTGGATGACCCCTATTATACTGAAATTGAGCAAGGAATGCAAGCAGGTGATGAAGCAATGAAAAATTACACTAAGCTGAATGGGATGTACTATTATAAGGGAAGGATATTGGTCAGCCCTAACAATGAGGATGTTGTCAACATCTTACTACAGGAGTTCCATAGCTCACCTATGGGTGGTCACTCTGATGCCACCAGGACACTCCACAGACTGAAGGAGACCTTTTACTGGAAGGGAATGAGATCCAAGGTGAGGGCATTTGTGAGAGAATGTGATGTATGCCAAAGAAATAAGGCTGAGGGTGTGGCTAGCCCAGGATTGCTTCAACCCCTCCCAACTCCAGAACAGATTTGGGAAGACATATCTATGGACTTCATAGTAGGACTGCCTTCCTGTGGAGATACTAGTGCTATCCTAGTTGTGGTGGATAGACTAACCAAGTATGCACACTTCTTCTCTATCAAATTTCCTTATACTGCCAAGCAAATAGCTCAAATATTTTTTGATGGTGTTTACAAACTCCATGGCATGCCAAAATCCATAGTGAGTGATAGAGACCCCCTATTCACAAGTCAGTTCTGGAAAGAACTTTTCAGCCTCCAAGGTACCCTATTAGCTTTCAGCTCAGCTTATCACCCCCAATCAGATGGACAAACTGAAATCACCAACCGCCACTTGGAGTGCTACCTGAGGTGTTTCTGCTCTCACAAACCAAAGGAATGGCCCAGGTGGCTAACACTAGCTGAGTATTGGTTCAACACAACTTGGAAGGTCTCAACTCAGCTGACTCCTTATGAAGCAGTTTACGGAAGGAAACCCCTACCTTGCTGAGGTACACTCCACAAGCCTCCCAAGTCCAAGCTGTAGATGAGGTCTTATCCTCAAGGGAGGTGACACTTCAATTGCTGAAAGATAACCTGAAGAAGGCCAAGGAGAGGATGAAGCACTTTGCTGATAAAAGGAGAACTGAGAGACATTTTGAAGAAGGAGCATGGGTGTATCTGAGACTACAACCCTATAGGCAACTGAGTGCTGCCATGAAAAAGCCGTGCAAATTATCCCCTAAATACTATGGACCCTATCAGATAGAGAAGAAGATTGGCGAGGTGGCATATAAATTGAAGATGCCAGTTACTTCAAAAATCCATCCCGTCTTCCATGTTTCCCAATTGAAGGAGAAGTTAGGCCAAAGAGCTGTGTTGCAGGTTACTCAACCCAGCTATGTGGAAGAAGTTGTGGATGAACCTGAAGCAATTCTGGACCGTCGCACCTTGCAGGCCCGCCGTTCTCTCATTCCCCAAGTATTGATCAAATGGCGTCAGAGAAGCGAGGAAGATGCAACCTGGGAGGACTACTGGGGATTGGTGAAGAAATTTCCCAGCTTCGACCTTGAGGCAAGGTCTAAAAATGGGGAAGGGATTGTGAGGATGTTAGCAGCTGAAGGAGAGGGCGCGAAGTTTGCAGCGGGGTGTTGGATCCTTGGGCTCAGTGGATTTGAACCTCAGCCGTAGGATTTGCTTTTAAGTTCGAATCCGGACTGTGGATCAGAGTGGCAGGAGAATTGATGAGAGCCGTTGGATCGTGATGGCCGTTGCTGCAGCTGGCAATGCGTTGGGCGTAACAAACTCGGAGGAGGATAAAAGGCTAAGGGAAAATTGTAGGAGGATTATCGTTGAAGAAAAAGACAAATAGAATTTTCCTTTTGATTTCTTCTTCCAATTTTCTCTTTGTTGTATTTGCTTTGATTTTCTTGTAGATCTGGACAATGGGGAAGAAGGGCGGGCGACGTAATGAAGAAGATGGCGTTCCTAAAGAGTCGAGCCCCTCACAGAAGCGCTTGAAATTGTTGGATGTAAGAGTTCCATGAAGGTGAGGTTCAATTTTACCGCTTGCTCTTCCACATCTCATTGTTTTTTTCAAAGTTGATTCTTTTTTAAATGTTGTGTGATATTCCCGTCCCCAAGGACCAATCTATTATATGTCCATATGTTGTGTCAATCTATTTTAAGAGTAAATCGAGTTAAATAACTTAAGACTTTAGTTATTCTAAACAATCTGAATTAGGGATGTCTGCTGTTGTTGGGCTTGAGTTAATTTTTTTCTGTTGAAATTGAGTATTGATTGTGTTAGAACCCAAGCTGCGGAGCTGGAAGTTGTGGCGAGGAGAGCCGGAGCTGCTGAAGGTGAAGAAGGAGCGGGCGAAGAAGAAGAAGCGCGGGAGGAGGTTAACTTTCCCATTTAATTCGAAGCCGTTCGATGAAAGCTGGGGATAAATCGGACCGTCTGATGGAAATATGATCTGAGCCGTCCGATGATTCAATCGAGCCGATGTCTTTAAGTGGTGGGGCCCGCTAGCGTATAGCCGTTGGGTTTGAATAAGAATGAGCCGCTGGGCGCCATAGCTAAGTGTTCGACGAAATGCCTTGGGAGGAGTTGATGCAGGCTATCGTTTCCAGGCTGTCACCGGCGTTGCCTCGCCGTGCCGTTGGCCGGTAGTTAAGACGGTTGCAACTGAATTAGTTGGGAGTTGTTGTGAAGGGTTAGCTGAGGATATAAAAGTGCGAAAATTGTATTGAGAAATCATCGTCGAAAATGAGAATATTTCCATTTTTCCTCTTTTGATTCTTTGTCTCGTAATTTTCATCTTCTATCAATAAAATTCTTTGGGGATTTCGCCATTGTTGGTGAAATCTTGAGCTTTGTTCTCCTCAGATTCGAACAGGCCTCCATCATTTGGTATCAAAGCAAGCTACGCAGCCATGGGGAAAACAAGACCAGAAGCTGAATCCAGTTTTAGGGTTGTGGAGGGAGATTAGGGTCAAGGTTCTAGCTCTGATTTCCACAGCTTGGAAGATCTCGTTGGGTGGAAAAATCAGCAAGAAGAGCGATTTCGGGAGTTGGAGGTGAAATTGGGCTCTCAAATACGAAATCAAGGTCAGCTTATGGAGGCGAGGTTGGGATCCCAGATTCAGAACCTGGCTGCCCAAATTCAATTGATGTTGAGCAAGTCCGATGAGCGCTTCCAGATCCATGAAAATCAGATCCAGCTGATTAGAACCAACCAATCTAATGCCAATGCTAATGTGAACCATCAAGAATATGACTCACGCAACATGAGGGATGATAGAAGCAGTGATCCTAACAACTTGGGTGACAAGAGTTTTGAGCGGAGGACTGGCCACAGAGAGGGACCACTTCACTTGCAACACAGGGTGCTCAAGCCGGAGTTTCCAATCTGCAAGGGAGAGCAGGATGTCTTGCCATGGCTCAGTCAGGTACAACAAGTTTTCGCTTATTATTCCACTCCTTATGGTAGTTGGGTTCCTACATGCTCTTTTTATCTGCGGGGGGTTGCGTTGCAATGGTTCGAGTGGGGAAAAGTGAATGTAGACAAATTCTTGACCTGGGAGAAGTTTAAAGAAGAGATTGTTGTGAGGTTTGGCCCCTCGGAGTTAGATAAGCCTTTTGTCGTTTTCTCCCACATCAAACAAACTGGTATTGTTAAAGAATACTTGGGGAAGTATGAACAAGTGGTGGGGTTATTAAAGAAAATGCCTGAGGAGTATGTACTAGATAAATTCATTAGTGGGTTGAAGGATGAGATTAGGTTGGATGTTATGGCTGCTAGCCCTGAGACCTATCGAAGAGCAGTTCAATTGGCCAGAACTTTTGAGGAGAAGGTAGCTTTGACAAGAAAGATGAGGTCTCCTCTACTGTCCACTTCCTATCCTAGATCACATCAACCCCAACCCCCAGGAATCATCAAAGAAGGAACAAAGGAGGGAGGAGCATTTGTACCCAGGGGTAGATTATTGACTCAAGAGGAAATTTTAGCAAGAAGGAAGGACAATTTGTGTTTTACCTGTAATGAGAAGTGGGAAAGAGGTCACAGGTGCAAGAAGCAATTATATGTTTTAGACCTTGAAGAAGACCCTCACATGGTGGAGGAGGAAGATGAAGAAGTAGTGCAAGAATTCACTCCAGAGCTACAAGAGCTTGTGGTAGAAGAATCTCCCTCCATATCCCTCCATGCCTTGACTGGAGTTCCAGCAGCTCAAACCCTTAGACTTGTTGGTTGCATCAAGGGTCAAACAGTAAATATTTTGGTAGACACAGGCTCTACACATAATTTCATCCACCCCTGGCTTGTGAAATCCTTGGGGTTGAATGTTGAGCAATCAGAGAATTTTGATGTGGTTGTGGCTAGTGGGGAGAAAATTCAAGGGTCTGGAATTTGTAGTGAAGTGCAAATACATTGTCAAGGAATTTTAATTTCAGTCAAGCTGCTAATATTACCACTAGGGGGACAACAAATAGTCTTGGATGCCCAATGGTTAAGGCAATTGGGGGATATCATATTCAATTTCAAGAAATTACAGATGAAATTCAATTGGGCAGGTCAAGAGTGTATATGGCAGGGCATAGTACCAGGAGATTCTCAGCTAGTGGGAGGGAAGGAGTTTGACAAGGTCCTTAGACATAAGGGAGAAGGCTTTTTGATCCAATTGAATACCTTGGAGTTGGACAATCCTCAAGACATACTTCACCTGGCAGAAATGGAGTTAGAGAATATTTCTCCAGATATGAGAAAAATACTCACACAATTCCCTGAAGTATACCAAGAGCCAAAGGGATTACTCCCAAAGAGAACTTATGACCACAAAATTCCTACAGTAGAGGGAGCAAAGCCTGTCTGCATTAGAACATATACACATGCATATTTCCTTAAGGCTGAAATAGAAAAGCAAGTATCAGATATGCTGAAGACAGGAGTCATTAGGCCAAGCTATAGCCCTTATGCTTCTCCAGTTGTTATGGTAAGGAAAGCTGACTCTAGCTGGCGTATGTGTGTGGATTACCGTGCTCTTAATCAACAAACTATTAAAGACAAATTCCCCATTCCAATTATAGATAACTTGCTAGATGAGTTGTATGGAGCCCAGTTCTTTTCAAAATAGGACTTAAAACTGGATATCATCAAATACGTATGGCTGAGGGGGATATTGTAGAGAAATGTATGCCCTCGTGGCTATTTATCTTAATAAACATCTTGTTCAATAAATGAAAGTATTCTTTCTGGTAAATAGTATTGTCTGAGTTATTTATTACTTGGATTATTTCCTTGGATTCAATGTTAGGTCACACATGTTTCGCAATGTAGATTACGATTATGAGAAATGTCTGACCGATAGTAGCTTGAATCTTAAAAGCGTTCGTGGTCATAGATGTGTCGAGATCAGAAATATCGACACATCGGACAAACCATTGTGTCTTTGTTTAGTTGGTCTCATAACCATACGGCTTGGTGAAGTCGGAGACAAGGCGCAGGTGCTCACTAGAGAATGAGTCCACTGAACGACCCAAACAAAGAGTTATTAAATGGTTCAACATTAACTATACTATCATTAATAACTCTAAGTGATAATAGGTAAGTTGGTCCTTAGGACTTGAGATCATTGTATGAAGCTATGTGTGAACAATGTCACTTAGGTCTAAAGATCTAGCTTCGAGGCTAGGCCCGCTGAAAGATCTTAGGCTGGGTGACACTCGAAGCATATGAGCTAAGTAGTGATCAACAGAGGATTCGTCTCTTCCGTTAATGGGAAGTTAGTGTCGCAGGTTAGTATGGCTCTCGGTAAAACCTTGACCAAGGTATGTTGTAACACGTACAACATGTATGTACCAGAGACCGATGTATACTGACCACTGCTAGCTAATGGGGTTGATAGAGAACCATACCCTAGGCTAGTTAAGTGACTTAGTTATGACGAAGGGACTAAAACTACGGAAATTATCACAGTCACAGTCAGAGTGATCCCGTCGGCATTCTTGCCAACGAGCCAATCACGTAATCGATGATCCTGAAACAGGGACGACACCTAATGCTAGCGGTCACTGTCATCTTAAGACTTCGAGTCTCGACCTGTAGTAAGGATCAGGCTGTAGGGTCTCACACCGAGTAACATTCACGTCGTAGTAACGGATATATTGTATAGAGGAAATCATAAGATGAAATGAGAATGTTAAATTCACAAGTTGGTTGTGAATTTAGAGCATTTGGGAAGGGAGGGGATTTCGTGGAGAATCCAGAGGATCAAACCGTGTAGGAATCGGAGCTCGGATGAGCCCAGAAACGCAAGAAAGGCACAAAGGGAAGTGGGATAAACCCACTAAGCTGAAACGGGCGCGGCCCGCTGCTCACAACGGGCGCGGCCCGCTGCTCACAACGGGCGCGGCCCGCTGGGTGCAGCGGGTTTGGCCGCTGTTCCAGCGGGCGCAGCCCGCTGGAAACAGCGGGCTGCGCGCCCGCGCGGGCGCGCCCTAGCGGGCGCGCCCAGTTGCCTAAGGCGGGCGCGCCCGCTAATCTTAGCGGGCCGCCCGCAACTTAAGTCGTTTCATTAGGGTTTAAGTGAAACCCTTGACGGCTACGAAACATGGGTTTTTGCTCAACTTTGAGCAATTGTTTGGAGGGTCAAACGAACTCGGATTTCGTCGCCGTTTGTTCCTACGCGTTCACCATTGCTAGCCCTTCGAAATGATAACTTGTATCATCTCTGAAGCTCAATGGTGAGTGAGGATTAATTAATTGAAGTTAGACTTTGTGAAAGCTATTCTAACTTAATTAAATTAAATCCTAAAACCTCTTCCTAGTTTTTGTCCCACATTGCTCATGACAAAAGAAGCGGAGCCGGCCTCCTATATAAATAGGTGGGCACTCCCTTGTTTATTTCTTGCACCAAGTCACCGATTAAGGAGCTCCGGAATATTTGAGCAAACTTAATCAAGACTTAAATTTATTCTCTCCCTCTATAAATTTTCATGTCCTCCTACCGAGTCCTAGCAAGGCAACGGGGAGGTCCGAATCTGATTCGGAAGTCTACAACGCGGGTTTACTCAAGTGAAACTTTCTACGGCTAGTGATGGGCTTGGAGGCAAGGTGCGCTTCGGGAGCTGATCCAGTTCGCGAGGAGGAGCGACGCAACGCGGTTCGGGAGGCGGCTCAGATCATGGAGCACAAGACGGTGCGGAACATCTTGCCTGCTCCAGGGCAAGATTTCGGGTGAGTCAATTTAATATGCATTTAGTTTAAATTAGTAGTTAGAACTTTCTCGAGTTGGTCAGACCCAACTCGAGTCAGTAGATTTCTTGGCTTAGGGAATTTTTCCTTAGGGCTATATTTATTAAATAGTTTAATAAATTATTTTTCCGCTGTATATTTTATTTTGTTCATCCGACTTAGGACGAATAATTTTAAAATTAGCTCTAAGGGACCTTGAAAATCCCTACAGTGGTATAAGAGCCAGATCTACTCTGTTCTTATACTACTTTTTAAACTGCATGTTTTAATTATGTGATAATTAGGATTAATGGCTATTCTTGTTTTATTTTGATGACACAAGAAGAACTTTCTAAGTAAGCCATTAATATTAATCTCAAATTTTATAAGATAAATTTTGACCCCATGCAAATTTTAAATTGTTTAAAATTGCCTTATGGACTATTGGGATAGCCATTAAAAGTCTTTCCTCAAATTTTATGTGATAATCTTTGATATTCTGCTATATCTTAAATTGTTTAAGTATACCTATTGGACGATTAGGGTAGCAGTGCATATTTTTTCAAATCCTTATAGTTGATAAGGACTTAATAAAAATCGTCTAACAAACCCAAAAATTTTGAATTTTAGGGATCTACTAGTTGATAAGGATTAACTAGTTTTAATTAAAAGCCATTTAGTTGTTTGGACGAACATAGAATTGATGAAAACACCTTCAATGGATCATGATGTCGGTCAATGTGCTTGGCTAAGTTTGCTGGACCAACCTAGCTAGTCTGGGTAACAAGTGGTCCTGACTTAGTCAATTCCTTGGACACGTCCGCTGGACCGCAAGGTGTCGATTCATGACTGTGTAAGTCCATCGACTATACCTAAGTCAATACGATAATAATCTTGTTCAAGATAAATCGTAGCCCTCCTTGTTTTAGGAGTTGGCAACTGTAAGAAACATGTTACGGTTGTTGAGCTACACTTAAGCCATGACATGTCAATCTTATAGAAACCGATTTCTTGATTAACATCTTGACCTGACTGAAACCGTTGTCTCGCCCTCCGAGCATCGACGTAAGTCTAACCAAGAATGCAGTCTAGGTCCTGACCCAAACCGACGTGTCGTGCATACACCGAGCGGCAGGGCAAGTCAGGCTAGACACGAAAACAAGGGTCCGACTAGGCTAGCCATTTTGATCCGGATGAGCACACTCATGATCACAAATGACTAGGGGTAAAATCGAATATGGAGTCATATTCGATATGATCGACTAAGAGTTCGTCTACCTACAGCCGAGTCGAACGACTTATTGAGCTACACTCAAGGTCGGGCGACTCAAGGTTGTTGGATTCCTGCTCCCATTTAATAATGTTTTGGATTAAACGATCTGTATATTAATGGGAGAGTATAATTGGATAAAAGCCATTCTATTTATATTTTAAAAATATTTTGAACACATGTGGTGGGACCGGAAAGGTGCTCTCTCTCAAGCGCAAGAGTCCGTACAAGTAGTAAAATCTGGGAGTCCAGATGTCGAATCCACGGGAAGAAATCTGTTGCAACCACAATTCAAATCAAATAGAAAGCTATCAGAAAGAGACTAAACACTTCAACGATGGTGACGGTGATGGTGATGTGAACACGTGAACAAAATAAACATAGAAAATCGTGTAAGAAAATATCTATAAAGAGTATGCGCAAGGTATGGGTTCGTTAGGGTCAATGATTCGTATTAATTTGGTCGATGAATATATCACAATGAATTCTCTTTTTGAGAGCAATTCACCGGGAAAAATATCCAATATAACTCAATGAATTCTCCTTTTGGGAGCAATTCATCGGAAGATGCCCTTTTGGGGATTCAAACAAAATATTCAAAAAGATCGTCGCTAAAGTTATAATACGGTATGAAACTCCCTTTTGGGGAGATCAAAATTCACCCTTTTGGGGCAATCATCAACTTAATTAATTCTTTTGGAATCTAAAAAAGTGGATTTACGAACAAAGATTACAACTTTAACGACGTTTTACGATTTAGCACATGGAATTTCAACCAAACTAACACAAATTACAGCCCCTAACTACTCCATACCAAGCACAATTAAGTTTTAGCTACACATTATGCAAGAATAAACAAGTTCCATAGCCAAATACATCAAGAATATAGCAAAATACGGTAGAAAAAGCACTAAATAAGGAGTTTAAGTTAAGAATTCATCACCAAATATCCTTGAAAATACATCAAAACTCTCTGGAAATAAGAAAATAGCCTCTGGAATTTTACAGAATTTTTCAGAGGGGAAATACGGCTTCTAGAGCCTCCAATACGCTCAAAATACGCCCCCAATCTGCTTGAATACGCTCCAAAAACCCTAAATACGCTTATATAATAAGATTGCGGGTTTGGGGTTGCTAACGGGTCTAAACCCGCATCCATTTCGCGCCCGAATCAATCCACGCCGCAGATCTGGAGCGGGGCAAACGAGGGCCGTTGATCCAAGCGGGATCTTCCCTCACGCTGACGCGTGTGCTTTAAAATGCGAGCTCCGCCCGCATCCGCTAACGAGTTCGATTCGGGGTTAACAGCAGCCGTTGGATCATAGATCGCACGGCGAGAAACGAGCCACGTCGCTCTCTCAAAATTCCGATGCTTCGTCGCGAGTTGCTTCAGTGTAGTCCGTTGGATCTGGCGGAGCTTCGCTCGATGGCCGCCGCGTGGCCCCGCCTCGGAAAGAATTCAACTTCTTCGCTTCGAAACGTCGGAGAGAACGTCCGACGTCGGATCGAAGCGGGGGTTGATGAGATCAGGCCACGTGGCCCCAAGCGCTGAGAAAGCGAATTCACCCAGCCTTAAATCGCGACCGTAGGATTACGATCGTGCGCTCGACACTCAATCGCTCGCTCGGCTCCGTTGCCCCGCGTTATCTTTCGTTTCGGGCCGTTGGATCTCGATCCAACGGCCAGATTAATTCCACGTCGTCCGCTTTCGTGCACCGTCAGATAAAGGCGGGAAATGATCTGATGCGTCCACGCGTTGCGCCAAGATGCGTGCAACTTTAATTTCTTCATTTTCCTTTATTTTATTTGTATTGCTGCATTCAAAAATTCATAGTAATTAGCACAAATCTCAGGAAAATACAAATAAATAGTCGTTGGAATCGTGAGATCGAGACCAAGCTAGGAAAAATATAAAAAGTGCAGAATTGCATCGTTAAATGCTGTTTTGTGCTCAAATAGTGTGTTTTCTCTAATAAATAAATGTGTAGAAAATACGTATGAATTAGAGATAAATTTAGCATTATGAGCGCACAAAATAGGGCCAAATGGGGGGTTAAATATGTAATATTAAACCCGAATCACACCCCCCAACTAGCGATTTGCTAGTCTCTAGCAAAAATAGCGATAAATACGGACGATCAATAAAACAATAAGTTCTTTCAAATTGCTCATGGCATGGCTCAATAATACGCATTCCAACATGGTCTTGGCCATCAATATACACATCCATGAACAAAATCAATCACATGAAATTTTCTCTAATTTAGTATGAATAAATAACATGCAAGCATCGTTTTGCGCAAGCGAAAGTATAACACGTCGTTATAAACTAGTATTCGTGTTTCCAAGGAATTGGCCTATCAAAACAATCACTCAAATTATGGGTATTGAAGTTGCTTAGTAAATTCACCATTTCTTTTCTTTTATTCGTTCTGCGTAACGCGCATCAAGCAACATTCGCAGAAAAAAGTATAACTTGGATCGCTCCATCAAATGAGTGAGTTTCCGGTCAATGGCTCCCAAATCAGACGATCTTAGGGCATTAGGCCAAGAAGGACCCCTCGGACTGTACTACTCGAGCCAACCAAGTTATTTATTAGTGACATACTTCTTCATTCATTTTTCATCGTTCATTTTTCATTCTTTTCATTCAAAAAAATTTTCTTTTCTTTTCTTTTCTTTTTTCTTTGTAAGCAACTCAACACCCATATTTTCAAACATAAACATTAACGACCATGGCCAAATTCCTCTTCAACTTGAAAACCATTCTAATGAATCGTGTATACTTAAGCTTTTTCATCACATTAGCATGCATGAAATATATTCAAACTATTTCGAGATATTAATCGTGGAAATTGAAAACTTTCATGAATAGTATATTAACGGTAATTCCATGAATGAAAAATAATCAACTCAAGCCATAAAAATTTTTAGAACTCAATTAATGTATAATCATCCGCATTTGAGGCATATGAAAGAGTTTTAAAAGATGAGATTTGGTGATTTATTCTTCTAAAAAAAGTCCTAAGGTCTCATACACACCCCCCAACTAAAGATGGACATTGTCCTCAATGTCGGAAGAGGTACGAGTTTATTCAAGCAAGCAACCTAGAAAGCATATAAAAACTACACTACTGGAAAGAACACACCGTGATCAAATGGCGGATCCCGAATCTTTGATGGTGGAGGAAGTTGTTCAATTTGCTCCTTGCGCTCCTCGGCGATTATTCTTCCTCCAAAAACTAATTTGGACCCCAGCAACACAACTCCAAGCATCTCTATAAGCTGTTTGCCAATGTCCTGCGAGAGATGAGTTATGTCAGTCCAAATTAATTTAAGATTCCTTTCAATAAAATTATTCCAAACGTAGTCATCAAAATAAGTGAAAGAAATTAAAATAAGTTGACGACTACTCCCTGAAAGATTTGCACTACTCTCTGTACGATGCTCGTTCATTGTGGAGAGGGATAAATGATTTTGGGACAAAACTGGAGGAGGGCATGGTTCTGACCCCATGGCGATAATCTCAAAACCCTTTTCCCTAGCTGTCTCCTCCTCTCGTTCATCCAAAATTGCTAGTTCGTCCTCTCTTTCGCACACACTTTTTGCCATGTATATATTTATATTCGTGTCCTCGCTCGGTATACCTGCAATAGAAGATGAACTCGTATTAGTTTCTTTAAATTGAGTTTCAAAATTATTTTCTTCTAAGCAAGCGGCAATCAAATTAAGATCTTCAATAGATTTTTGAATCTGCCGGCTCCGAGCAAGGAAATTCTCCTGGAATTGATGGGATGTGGCCTCCTGTGTCTGAATAGTCTGGTAAGCTTCCTCTTTCAAGGATTGCAAAGGTATGTCTACGCTTTGCTCTTCTTGATCGAGGCACGAAGGCTCCGTTGAATCGCTCTCTGAAGTCTCTTCCACGGTTTCTTCGTTTTCTTGTAGAGACTCCATGTATTCCCACGCCACTGTCGGCGTCATGCTTCCCAATAATTCCTGCAGCTGTGGATGTAGTCCATCTAGGAAGAACGCCATAAGCTCTTCATTTGTGTACCCATGCTGTGGATAGCTCGATATTAGGTCTGTGAACCTCCTCCAGGCCTGAAAGAAAGTTTCACAGTCAGTTTGGTTAAAATTAACAATTTTGAGCTTCTCCATTCTATGTTTGTGTGCATTAGCATATCGTGCATCATAAAGATTGTTTGTGCAATAGAAGTTCATATATTCCATTTTTAAAAATTAAAATAAAATAATAAAAAAAAGTTTATGTACAGTAAAGTGGAAAGATCTCACCGAAGGTCCTCTAAATGAAATAAACCGTAGTCACAAACCATTCCTCCCCGGCAACGGCGCCAAAAACTTGGTGGGACCGGAAAGGTGCTCTCTCTCAAGCGCAAGAGTCCGTACAGTAGTAAAATCTGGGAGTCCAGATGTCAAATCCATGGGAAGAAATCTGTTGCAACCACAATTCAAATCAAATAGAAAGCTATCGGAAAGAGACTAAACACTTCAACGATGGTGACGGTGATGGTGATGTGAACACGTGAACAAAATAAACATAGAAAATCGTGTAAGAAAATATCTATAAAGAGTATGCGCAAGGTATGGGTTCGTTAGGGTCAATGATTCGTATTAATTTGGTCGATGAATATATCACAATGAATTCTCTTTTTGAGAGCAATTCACCGGGAAAAATATCCAATATAACTCAATGAATTCTCCTTTTGGGAGCAATTCATCGGAAGATGCCCTTTTGGGGGTTCAAACAAAATATTCAAAAAGATCATCGCTAAAGTTATAATATGGTATGAAACTCCCTTTTGGGGAGATCAAAACTCACCCTTTTGGGGCAATCATCAACTTAATTAATTCTTTTGGAATCTAAAAAAGTGGATTTACGAACAAAGATTACAACTTTAACGACGTTTTACGATTTAGCACATGGAATTTCAACCAAACTAACACAAATTACAGCCCCTAACTACTCCATACCAAGCACAATTAAGTTTTAGCTACACATTATGCAAGAATAAACAAGTTCCATAGCCAAATACATCAAGAATATAGCAAAATACGGTAGAAAAAGCACTAAATAAGGAGTTTAAGTTAAGAATTCATCACCAAATATCCTTGAAAATACATCAAAACTCTCTGGAAATAAGAAAATAGCCTCTGGAATTTTACAGAATTTTTCAGAGGGGAAATACGGCTTCTAGAGCCTCCAATACGCTCAAAATACGCCCCCAATCTGCTTGAATACGCTCCAAAAACCCTAAATACGCTTATATAATAAGATTGCGGGTTTGGGGTTACTAACGGGTCTAAACCCGCATCCATTTCGCGCCCGAATCAATCCACGCCGCAGATCTGGAGCGGGGCAAACGAGGGCCGTTGATCCAAGCAGGATCTTCCCTCACGCTGACGCGTGTGCTTTAAAATGCGAGCTCCGCCCGCATCCGCTAACGAGTTCGATTCGGGGTTAACAGCAGCTGTTGGATCATAGATCGCACGGCGAGAAACGAGCCACGTCGCTCTCTCAAAATTCCGCTGCTTCGTCGCGAGTTGCTTCAGTGTAGTCCGTTGGATCTGGCGGAGCTTCGCTCGATGGCCGCCGTGTGGCCCCGCCTCGGAAAGAATTCAGCTTCTTCGCTTCGAAACGTCGGAGAGAACGTCCGCCGTCGGATCAAAGCGGGGGTTGATGAGATCAGACCACGTGGCCCCCAAGCGCTGAGAAAGCGAATTCACCCAGCCTTAAATCGCGACCGTAGGATTACGATCGTGCGCTCGACACTCAATCGCTCGCTCGGCTCCGTTGCCCCGCGTTATCTTTCGTTTCGGGCCGTTGGATCTCGATCCAACGGCCAGATTAATTCCACGTCGTCCGCTTTCGTGCACCGTCGGATAAAGGCGGGAAATGATCTGATGCGTCCACGCGTTGCGCCAAGATGCGTGCAACTTTAATTTCTTCATTTTCCTTTATTTTATTTGTATTGCTGCATTCAAAAATTCATAGTAATTAGCACAAATCTCAGAAAAATACAAATAAATAGTCGTTGGAATCGTGAGATCGAGACCAAGCTAGGAAAAATATAAAAAGTGCAGAATTGCATCGTTAAATGCTGTTTTGTGCTCAAATAGTGTGTTTTCTCTAATAAATAAATGTGTAGAAAATACGTATGAATTAGAGATAAATTTAGCATTATGAGAGCACAAAATAGGGCCAAATGGGGGGTTAAATATGTAATATTAAACCCGAATCAACATGCTAATTAGGAGTTCTAATCTTTGCAGCATGACGAGTAAAGTAAATAATATCCGAGATAAGAATTTATTAACTGGTTATAATATTAATAGTGACTGGTCTAAGAAATCTATAGCAAAAAGGGAACAAATGAAGAAAGGGCATGTTTATGCCTTAACTTCTAAAATGCAAAGTGTAGTTCTTTCAGTTAATTCTAATGCATGGGTGTTAGACACCGGTGCAGGTTCTCACATTTGTAACCAGTTACCAGGAATGAGAATCATTAGAAAACTTGAAAGAAATGAGATAATTCTCCAAGTTGGAAACGCAGCAAATGTTGATGTTGTAGTCGTAGGATATCTTAAACACACATTAGCTGGTGGAGCTAACTTGCTTTTGAAGCAATGTTACTATATCCCAAATTTCCTATGAAATATTATATCTGTCTCAGCTTTGGCTAAAGAAGGTTATAATTTTACTATCAGCGGAAATGTCATAAACATTGCCCTTGATGGAAAGTTGCTAGGTTTTGGGACACTCAGTAATGGAATATACACTTTGAGCAATGAGGTTGTATTAAACGTTAATGCAAGAAAACGTAAGGAATCTAGTTTTAATGAAACCAGCATCCAGTGCAGATTCTGGACAGGCGTCAGAAATCGCTTCGGAACAAGATTGTCAATCTTGTGAGGGTGATGTGGCGACACGGCTCACCTGGAGAGTCTACTTGGGAGAATGAAGATGAGATGCGAGAGCGTTTCCCACTTTTGTTTCCGGACTCGTGAGTATTCGGAAATTCCGAGGACAGAATTTTTCTTAAGTTTGGGAGGATGTAACGACTGGTTTTCTTGTATCTGAATTTATTATAATATAATATATGTTTTGGTGGATTTTCTCCTCTTGTGTGGTTTGCGTCTCCGTAACTTTCATTTTCGATCGATTCGTCGTATTTTCTCGTTTCTTCCTTAGGATCGTCGATTTCGAAGTACGTCATTTGTGACGGGCTTCATAACGGCCATATCTAACTATTAGATCAAGCCTAGGAGTCTTAGGAATCGATCCCGGGGCTCCGCGCTCCGTATCGGAACTTTTGGTGCTTATTAGCCGGTATAAGAAGGGGCACCGACCGACTAGATGACGATCCAGTCGGTCGGCAATCCTTCTTGGACCGACTAGTGAGCTTTCTAAATTTTCTCAGGAGTTACTGTTTATCGTTAGTCGGTCTAAGAACGTTGGTTGACCGACTAGGTTGCAAACTAGTCGGTCAGCAATGCTTCTTTAACCGACTAACACATCATCTAAATTTTAGTATCAGTACTGTTTACTCTTAGTCGGTCTAAGAACGTTCATCGACCGACTAGTTGCTAAACTAGTCGGTCAGTATTTGTTCATGGACCGATGATTCAGGGTAAAAATTGTATATTTATCCCCCCATTTCGGTGCTTTTTGTGCATATATTAATCATATCTTAGCTTTGTTTCATACATATTTTTGATATCTCTTAAATTTGGAGCTTATCGTTTACATATGCATAAAACACAATTTTTACAATTTATTATCATCTTCATCTTAGTCTCCTATTATTTTTCAGTCAAATTTTATGAAGTCCCGATTCCAACGCATATTTTTCCAGAATTTTTGGAGGTCGGAGCAATTTACTAGAATTTTCGCAAGACAGTGTGACGGTGCTGAAATTTTCTGCAGATTTTGGCATTGCTTGCGGGTTTGGGCCAAAATCCGACCCGTTTGACTTAAAAACAGACCCGATAAGCTGTGCTTGGGATATATTGCGAATTTGGGGGTTTTTTCAGCCCTAGTTCTTATTTTTTGCTGAAATTTGGAGGAGGAAGATGAGCTTGGAGGCCATGGGGGGAGGTTGATGAAGCTTGGAGCTTGGAGGACCACTTGAGTATGAGGATTTCATCTTTGAGTGACACATTGGTGAACTCTTTCTTAACTCTTGTGTAATTTTGGTTTAGCAACTTGTATTGTATTGGATGATTATCTCTAGAGATATAGATGTCTTCTTTTCATCATGAATTGTTATATCTTGCTTGTGTTGTTGTGTTGTGTGATTGTTGTTGTTTGGGTTGTGAATTTCATCTCTAGCATGTTTCTATTTTCAAAATTGGTGGATGAAACTTTGAGACGTTGGTTGTTGATGGAACCCTAGTGGGTAATCCATAGAGGGGAACTATCGTAGCCGACCCTCTCTTATTTGCTTAAAGTATTTCTCGTTGTTTCATACACTACTTTTATTGCACCCCACATGTTCGATGAAATGCCACATCCACCGATTGTTCGTCCCTTAGCCGGGAGATCAATTGAGTTATATTTGGGATGAATTCTCACGTCCACGGCCTCATTTACATGCACACCACACGAGTCCTCCTCGTTGCTTGCCGATTCGGCTCTCCACCCCTAGCCACTTAGGTTAGATTTTTGTTTTCACCACTTTTTTCCCACACTCATCCACCGTAATTGAGGTGGTTGTCTCATGCTTTATTTTTCGTTATCGATCAATTTTGTGAAAGTAGAACGAATTGTCCCTGTGATCCGACCCGGTACTCACCGGTTATTTTTATATTGCATTGACGCTCCTACGCTTGGGAGTGGAAGGCGTGCACTTGCGCGTTTTCCGAGTCAACCCAATTGGCGCCGTTGCCGGGGACAACGGTTTCTATTATTAGCATTTTTTTGATCGATGTTGAAAGTTTTAGTGTGATACTACTATCTTTTAGTGTGAGTCTCTTTCGATTCTTCATCTTTCACTTATTGTTCATCCTTATTTATTTTACGCTTTTTTTGAGTCTTTTTGATTGTTTGTTTTTGCTTTTTTTTCAAAAATGGCAAGTACTTCAAACTCTCTTGGGTTTGACATGCGGGTGACCAAATCCCTACCGAGATTCCTCGGTAAGGATGCGGAGAGCCCTTACCTACATATTAAGAAGTTTGAGAGTTCTTGCAAGCTTCATTTTGATGGGAACACATGTGCAGAAAAGTTTTATCTTAAATTCTTTCCCTATTCTTTGGATGGTAGTGCATTAAATTGGTTTAAAGTTTATATCTCTCATATTATTCCATCTTGGCCTGTACTAAAGCTAAAATTTTGTATGAAGTTTTTTCCATCTTACAGGACCAAAACATGGCAAGGAAGAATTGTGAACTTTGGTCAGCGCATCGGTGAGACATTTTTTCAGGCTTGGACGCGATTTTCAAAGTTGGTGTACGGTTTTCCACATCATGGATTTGACAGGGTGCGTCTTCTTGGGTTCTTCTTGGAGGGTCTGTTTCCGGAGACGCATGATTTTGTGGATTTGTTGGACAACGGTCACTTTTTGGACATGGATGAGAATGCGGCTTGGCGTTATTTGGAGTTCTATAAGGAGGAAGATCGCATATTGGTTGCGACTCCAAATGAGCCAAGACATGAAGTTTTGGTCCACCAAGCCCCGAATGAAGAAGATCTTTTGGATCTCACCCCACCGGTAATTGAAGAATTGAGTGTCCCATGCCAAGTAGTAGTTGAGGAACCAAGTGTTGGCATGGAGGAGTTGGTTGAGCGGGTGGAGGAAATTGTCTTGTTGGCACCTACTATTTCTGCTGGGCCGTGTCAAATAGTTGTTGAAGAATTGGTTGTTGACATGGTGGAGATAGAGGAGCCGATCGCGCGCACACTTGGGAGTGAAGTGGGCGAGGAGGATTGTTCTTGTATTGATGAGCCCGAAGAAGAGGCAAGTGAGGATGAGTTTATACCACATGCTATCATGGATCCCGAGCTTCCCTCTCCTTCGGTGGTTTCTATGGAGATATCTCTTCCTCCCCCGATTGATATTGAATACCGCGGGGATGAACTTCAAACCACATCACTTTCTACCATCCAGGGAGTTTTCTCACACATTCATCATACTTTTCATTCCGTATTTTTTATTGATGATTATGTGTGGAATTCATTTTTTGGGAATGTGTCACCATCTCTTTCTTACACAACCCGTCTCCTTCCTTATATAGGTACACACTTTGAGGAGATGCTTGGGGTTGTGTACGTGGCCGCCATTGCCACGTTTAGCCGAGGAGCATTGTCGGAGGAAATGAAAGGAGCGTTGGAACAATTGCCACCGCCAATGGAAATTTTGGATCCGCCATTTGCTAAGGTGTATTCTTTCCTTTAATTAGTGTAAATAAATAAAAAGTTAGTTAGTTTGCTTTTGCATGTTTGCTTTCGTATTTTTTCTCTTTTCTAGGATCTTTTGCCAAGATCTAATACTCTTCCATCATTGAGGACAATGCTTATTTTAAGTTGGGGGTTGAGTGTTAGATTCTTTAGGATTGTTAGGATTTTGGCCCAAATTTTTTTTTTGAGTTTCCCTCCATGTTTCCATCACTCCATGAATTTCATTGCATACCATATTTGGCCTTCTCGTTCCTACGCCGCTTGCTTTATGTAGTCCCTACATGCTTTCATGTCATGTAATTTTTTCGGATTATCATTTTGGTATCAATTCTTCGATGTTTGATTGGCAAGTTTTCATTTCTTTTCCAATTTGGAGTCAAATGCTAATATGCCATGTATGAATCTATTTTATACGTCGTGATATCTTCTTTGAGATAATTTGGGAAAAGTTTGGTGTAAGTGATTGCATGTGTTGTGATGAATGGTGTAGTTTTTAATTGGATTGGATTTGGCCAATTGTGCATGCTTTGTTTTCCTCTTAGGAGTGGGTGGATGAGTTGCTAATTCATGTTGGAATGAAAAAAAAAAATTAGTATAAGTGAATGTTTTTTTCTAATCGAATTGAGTAGCCGGTGCCCCACGAAACATTGGGGAGGACGCCAAAAATGAGATTTAGGAGATCACTCCATCCATTTGCATATATAGCGTCATCGCGTGTATGCAAATGTGCCGGTGTTTGCATTTATGGCGTTATCGCGTGAATGCAAAACATAAACATCAAAAACAAAAAAAAAGAAAAAGAAAGAAAGAAAAGAAAAATGAATGATAAATGAAAGAATAAGCAACATGAGTGACGCAGTCTCATCTCCCACCACTTAAAAGGAATTTCTTTTGGTTTTGGTCATTTTCATGAAAATTAGAAATTTTGACATTGTGATATTTCCCGATACGTGTGATACGGTGCTTATATCCTTACTTTTCTTTGAATTGGATTGAAGAGTGTGTCATTTTTTATTTACTTTCATACAATGGTTATATTGGCTTTGGAATCAAGTGGAAATACTATTTTGTATATGCCATGATGACATCGTGAAGTTGGTGCATGCTTTCAATTTTGTCCGAATATATCGCATATTTTGCTAGGGACTAGCAAAAAGCTAGTTGGGGGGTGTGATTCAGGGTAAAAATTGTATATTTATCCCCCCATTTCGGTGCTTTTTGTGCATATATTAATCATATCTTAGCTTTGTTTCATACATATTTTTGATATCTCTTAAATTTAGAGCTTATCGTTTACATATGCATAAAACACAATTTTTACAATTTATTATCATCTTCATCTTAGTCTCCTATTATTTTTCAGTCAAATTTCATGAAGTCCCGATTCCAACGCATATTTTTCCAGAATTTTTGGAGGTCGGAGCAATTTACTGCATTTTTTGGAAGACATGGTGATGGTGTTGAAAATTTCGGGTCTGGAAATTCAGCTTTTCCCCACTTGTGCAGAATTCTGCTATCATTATAGTATATATTCCGGCCTAATGATATTTTTATGTGATTTTACACTTTGTTACGGTTCCATCGCCGCCTGGAACACGTCATTCCGAGGTCAGATGATTTTTCTAGAATTTTCGCAAGACAGGGTGACGGTGCTGAAAATTTCTGCAACTTTGCCTCTCTTGTGAAGAATTCTGCTATCATTGCAGTATATATCCTGGCCTAATGATATTTTTATGTGATTGTACACTTTGTTACGGTTCCATCGCCGCCTGGAACACGTCATTCCGAGGTCGGATGATTTTTCTAGAATTTTCGCAAGACAGGGTGACGGTGCTGAAATTTTCTGCAGATTTTGGCATTGCTTGCGGGTTTGGGCCAGAATCCGACCCGTTTGACTTAAAAACAGACCCGATAAGCTGTGCTTGGGATATATTGCGAATTTGGGGGTTTTTTCAGCCCTAGTTCTTATTTTTTGCTGAAATTTGGAGGAGGAAGATGAGCTTGGAGGCCATGGGGGGAGGTTGATGAAGCTTGGAGCTTGGAGGACCACTTGAGTATGAGGATTTCATCTTTGAGTGACACATTGGTGAACTCTTTCTTAACTCTTGTGTAATTTTGGTTTAGCAACTTGTATTGTATTGGATGATTATCTCTAGAGATATAGATGTCTTCTTTTCATCATGAATTGCTATATCTTGCTTGTGTTGTTGTGTTGTGTGATTGTTGTTGTTTGGGTTGTGAATTTCATCTCTAGCATGTTTCTATTTTCAAAATTGGTGGATGAAACTTTGAGACGTTGGTTGTTGATGGAACCCTAGTGGGTAATCCATAGAGGGGAACTATCGTAGCCGACCCTCTCTTATTTGCTTAAAGTATTTCTCGTTGTTTCATACACTACTTTTATTGCACCCCACATGTTCGATGAAATGCCACATCCACCGATTGTTCGTCCCTTAGCCGGGAGATCAATTGAGTTATATTTGGGATGAATTCTCACGTCCACGGCCTCATTTACATGCACACCACACGAGTCCTCCTCGTTGCTTGTCGATTCGGCTCTCCACCCCTAGCCACTTAGGTTAGATTTTTGTTTTCACCACTTTTTTCTCACACTCATCCACCGTAATTGAGGTGGTTGTCTCATGCTTTATTTTTCGTTATCGATCAATTTTGTGAAAGTAGAACGAATTGTCCCTGTGATCCGACCCGGTACTCACCGGTTATTTTTATATTGCATTGACGCTCCTACGCTTGGGAGTGGAAGGCGTGCACTTGCGCGTTTTTCGAGTCAACCCAACCGACTAACTCTAAATCCTATTTTCGTTCAGGAGTTACTTTTTGCACTTAGTCGGTTTGCGTTGGTCGACCGACCGACTAGTTGCCAAACTAGTCGGTCAGTGGTTGTTCTTTGACCGACTAACCAGTGTTAAAACCCTAATTTCTGGGCAGCCGCCAGCCTAGCCTATTTAAACCCAACCCAAACGTTTTCTTCTCCCTCAACACGATCCAAAACCCTAAAATCTTCCCCCTTAAGCCCCCATCTCCCTCCAAGCTTCAATCCTTCATTCCAAGCCCTAAATCCATCATCCAATCCATCCATTCACTCTATCTACCTCTCATCTTCTCCAAAATCTCACCAAATCCATCAAAATCCCCAAAATCCCCCAAAACCCTAGTTTCCTCAAACTTCTCCATTGGCTTCCAGATCTGGTCCTAGGGTTCCCCGGAGTGTTTCTTCCGCCTCCTCTCGGTAAGAAATCGATCTACCGTTGTTTTCATATCCTATTGTAATTTTTATGAAACCCTAATAAAATACTTGTGTTTTGATGATTGTTCCCCATAACAGCGATTCCCCGTAGGCTAGCATCCGCGGAAACGAACTTTCGTAACCGTCATCCCCGGTGATAGGCAAGTGAAACTTGCATCTCTTGAGTTGGGCCATGTCTTAGGCCATTTACCATGCTTTAGCGTAAAAGAGACTAAACGGTGAAAGGATAGCCGTTTAGACGCCATTGACCTAGCTTGACAACGAAGCTTGGTCTGTCACCCTCATCATGCTTGTATGTCACGTTTAATTTCAATTAACGGTACGCAAATATCTGTTCATGTCATTGCATAGTGATTATTGGTCGTGATTGCGTAGCACACGCTACAACATTATATTCCTGGCTCGTGATCCAGAAGCGATCCCTGTAGTTGGAAACCCCAACGCTCGGATACCGGCTAGGTGCACCCCTATGCCAATTACACTTCCTGGCTCGTGATCCAGAAGCGAGCTCAGTGAGTTGGAAATCCCAACGCTCGACACATATGGGTGGGGTAAGAGATAAGCGGACTGAGCCCCGAGTTGGCCTGATCCGCCACTCCGGCCAGCAGGTGGACTCTCTAGTGCACAAGTGATTAATAGTGATAGAGATAAGCGGACTGAGCCACGAGCTGGCCAGCAGGTGGACTCTCTATGCACTAAGTGATAAGTGATAAGTGATAAGTGATAAATGATAAGTGATTAGTGATTTGGTAGCTTTTGCTACATCGTGCGTGCTTGCCTCTCTTTTAAACTGTTGCATCATATTCAACTGCCATGCCATTGTTTAACATTTAAATGCTAGGTTGTTAGTCACTTTCAGTTTCCTTGCCCAAGTCTTTTTAGACTTGCTGACATGTGCCCCTTTCTCTTTTGGGTGACGCATGTTAGACCTTGAGCCTGAGTTGCTCGCTGAGGGTGAGGTGTTTGCGGACGCCGAGCTTGCGCCCGTGTTGGACGGGGAGTATGTGGACACTGGGGACCAGTCCTAGTGTCTTCGTGGTGTTTTACCTTTGTTAGACAGTTGTTTTGTTGTCGGTGCGTAGCACCTATACTCTGTTATGTCGTTGCTTTTGTTTGGCCTTGTTCTGGGCCCTTAGACTCTTCCTTTTAGCCTGGTGGCTTTTCTGTGATGTTGAATATTTTTGTGGACAAACTTTGGGATTGGTATTTCATATCCGCCTATTATTATTGTTGTTGTTGTTTCGATTGCAATTACAGGGACCTGCTTATACTAAATTGACGCTTATCGGGTTTGGGGCTTCACCGCTCCACTCCCGTGCGGACCTTTTCACGTCTCGCCTCCATTTTAGGGAAGCGGGTCGTGACAGGTTTTAGTGGTGGCCCATGCAGGTCCTCTGTAACTGCAATTATCGGGATAACGATAATAATGCAAGATTGTCCAACAAATAAGTTTGACATCTGAGCCCTAAGCTATGAGTCTAATTGTTTCGTTTTCTGCGTCATTAGATGGCAGGAAGGCGAATCACCCGTGGTGGTGGTAGTGGTGCGCTCCCTCATGACGAGGAGCCTGAGCGGGAGCCCACTAATGGGGAGATGATGAGGATGATGTTGCAGATGATGCAGGTTCAGCAGGGTGTGCTTCTGCAGGTGCAGAATGCTCCGGTGACTCGAGCTGCTCAGGTGGTGGAAGCCCCTCGCCCTGAGCCCGGGGCGAAGCAGTTCAGAGAGCTGGGTCCTGCGTATTTTGATGGAACCGAAGGTCCACTAGCTGCTGATGAATGGATGAGGAATATCGAGGACAATCTGAAGATGTCCAAGGTCAACGAAGTTAGTTGGGTTGACTTGGCGAAGCGCCAGCTGAAGGATAACGCCAGGAACTGGTGGGATGCTGAAGAAAAGATGTTGGTGGAGCCGATCGTCTGGGTTACCTTCAAGGCCAGATTTGATGGTGAGTTCTTCCCGAAGGCTGCCAGGGAAGAGATGCTGCAACGTTTTATCGATCTGAAGCAGGGGAACTCTTCGGTGGACATGTACCACCAGGAGTTCATGAGGCTTAGTCGGTTTGCGCCGAAGATGGTGCAGGACGCTGAGGAGAGAGCTCAGAGGTTCCTGCAGGGGCTTGCTTCAGAGCTCCAGAGTTTTGTGACCTCCTCTGACCGGGAATCTTATCAGAAGGTTCTGGTCGCTGCCAAGAGGCAGGAGCTGCTCGTGAACCAGATGAAGGGATCTATTGTTGGTGCTGGGAAGAGGCCTTTGGAACAGGCGAGAGCTATGGTTAGGTCTGGATTCAGGCCGAACCCGCCTGTTCAGTTTAAGAGGCCAGGAGGGCCTGTTCGGAGGACTTGCCATTTCTGTGGCAAGGAGGGCCATATCAAGGAATCATGTAGGAAGTTCTTGGGGCAATGTATTGCCTGTGGAGATCCCGCCCATGCCCTCAGGGAGTGCCCGAGGTTGAGGCAACCTTGGAGGACACCTATTGCTGCCCCGCCGTTACAGCAGAGAGCCCCGGTGCCCGCTGGTCGTGGGGTGCCCCTCGTTCCGCAGAAGCAGGCTTTTCAGCAGGCCGCTCCGCCGAGGAGGCAGGCATTTCTGATGGCTGAGGAGGAGGTTTTGGCCATGGATGAGGTCATTGCAGGTAACTTTCGATCTAGATTGTTCCTTCCTTAATTAATTGATTGTTAAATTATGTGAATGCTTGTGTATGGTGTTTCTAGAGTAAGATTTGATCGATTAGACTGTTTGTTAGGTGTGGTTTTGGTTTGCACGTTCCCTGCTCGAGTCCTCTTTGACTCAGGTGCGTCAATGTGCATTTTGGCCCAGAGCTTCGTGGAGAAGCATTCCTTGTCGACGTCCCCTCTCTCCAAGAGTTGGAACATCGTTACAGGGAATGGAGTAGTCACGGTGTATCGTGGGTGCAGTCCTTGCTCTGTGGTGGTTTGTGGACATGAGCTTTATGCTGATTTTATTGTCCACAACATCACCAACTACGATGCGGTCTTTGGGATGGTTTGGCTTGCGAGCTTCTATGCTACGATCGACTGCAGGAGGAAGAAGGTGGTGTTCGAGATTCCCGGACATCCAGTATTTGAGTTCAGTCATGGTAGCAGTTCGCTTGGTCCTGTCAGATTTCGGGCCAGGCCGGTGGAGGCTGTAGCTATGCAGATGGAGCTGGGGTGGCCAGCTGTGGTGCGAGATTTTGGCGACGTCTTCCCCGAGGAGATGTCCGGTTTGCCGCCTGATCGAGCTCTGGAATTTTCTATTGATCTCGTTCCAGGTGCGCAGCCGATTTTGAAGGCGCCGTATCGTATGGCACCTGCAGAATTGGAAGAGTTGCGGAAGTAGTTGGATGAGCTGTTGCAGAAGGGTTATATTAATCCTAGTGTGTCTCCGTGGGGAGCACCGGTGTTGCTGGTTAAGAAGAAGGATGGTTCGTGTCGCATCTGCGTGGACTATCGGGAATTGAATGCGGTGACCATTAAGAATAAATACCCGTTGCCTCGCATCGATGATATTTTTGATCTGCTTGGAGGTTCGAGGGTGTTTTCTAAATTGGATTTGAGGAGTGGTTACCATCAGTTGAAGGTGAAGAGGGATGATGTTCCGAAGACAGCGTTCAGGACGAAGTATGGACACTATGAGTTTGTGGTTATGCCTTTCGGCGTAACTAACGCGCCCGCAGTTTTCATGAATCTGATGAACCTGATTTTCTACGACTTTTTGGATAAGTTTGTCGTTATCTTTATCGACGACATTTTGATCTATTCGAAGTCGGAGGAAGAGCATGCATCGCACTTGAGGGCGGTATTGGAAATCTTGAGGAAGCATCGTTTGTATGCTAAGTTTTCGAAGTGCGAGTTTTGGCTAGATCGAGTTGCTTTTCTGGGGCATGTGGTGACTGGGGATGGTATTTCTGTGGATCCCGATAAGATTAGGGCCATCAGGGAGTGGCCTGTTCCGTCGTCTGCGTCTGAGATTCGGAGTTTCCTTGGACTTGCTGGTTACTATCGGCGATTCATTAAGGACTTTTCTCGTATTGCTGAGCCGATGACCAGGTTGACGCGGAAGGATGTTGCTTTTGTTTGGTCGGGTGATTGTGTGAGTGCTTTTGGTACTCTGAAGGAGAGGTTGGCGACTGCCCCTATTCTTGTCGTGCCTGATCGCAGCGGTGGATTTGAGATCTTTTACGATTCTTCTGGCAAGGGTCTTGGTTGCGTGTTGCATCAGCACGGACATGTTGTGGCGTATGCGTCTCGTCAGCTTAAGGTTCATGAGAATAATTATCCGACGCATGATTTGGAGTTGGCTGCCGTTGTGTTCGCTCTTAAGATTTGGAGGCACTTCTTGCTGAGTGAGAAAGTGAAGATTTTCACCGATCACAAAAGCCTGAAGTATATCTTTACTCAGAAGGAGCTCAACATGCGACAGCGTCGATGGTTGGAGCTTATGGCGGATTATGAGATTGATTTGCAGTATCACCCTGGCAAGGTGAATGTGGTTCCTGATGCGCTGAGTAGGCTTCCAGCGGTGATGATTTTGACCTCGCAGTGGAGATTGCAGCAGGATTTTTGCGAGTCTGGCGTGGAGATTGTTCTTCCTGGGGAGGCTTCTTCGTTGATGTACATGCAGGTACAGTCGACGATCGTGGATCGGATTAAGGCCGGCCAGGCTGAGGATCCGAAGCTGGTAAAGATTCGGGAGCAGGTGAAAGCCGGTCTGCGGACTGACTTTTTGATTCATGAGGATGGCTCGCTGAGGTTTGGAGCCAGGTTGTGTGTGCCAGCTGGGGATATCAGAGAGGAGCTGATGGTGGAGGCACACAGTTCGCCGTATTCTGTGCATCCTGGTGGCACCAAGATGTACCAGGATCTTCGTCTGAATTATTGGTGGCATGGTATGAAGAGGAGCGTGGCTCAGAGTGTAGCCAAGTGCTTGGTTTGCCAGCAAGTGAAGGCGGAGCATCAGCGTACGGCCGGGTTGCTACAACCGCTTCCGATTCCGGAGTGGAAGTGGCAGCACATCACTATGGACTTCGTGACTGGACTACCTCGGAGTCCGAAGCAGAATGACGTGATTTAGGTGATCGTAGATCGATTGACCAAATCTGCGCACTTTATTCCGTTCCGAGTGGGGACAGTCCACTGAGGCGCTAGCAAGGAGATATATGGAGGTAAAATTCTTTTACTCTCCGTTTTATTTCCTTTTTCCTAGTTTGGATAGTGATGTAACGTGAATCGTGCAGAAAGTTGTGCGACTTCATGGAGTCCCCGTGAGTATCGTGTCTGACAGAGACACGAGGTTCACATCTCAGTTCTGACAGAGTTTGCAGAAGAGCTTGGGTACGCGTCTGAGTTTCAGCACGGCGTACCATCCGCAGACGGATGGCCAGTCCTAGAGGACGATTCAGATTTTGGAAGACATGCTGAGGGCGTGCATGTTGGATTTCAAGGGTTCGTGGGAGGACCATCTGCATTTAGTGGAGTTCTCTTACAACAACAGCTTCCAGGCGAGTATTGGCATGGCGCCTTTCGCCGATCTTTATGGGAGGAAATGTCGATCGCCATTGAGTTGGGATGCCGTTGGAGATCGGGAGTTGTTGGGACCTGAGATGATCGTGGAGGCCGTGGATATCGTCAGGAATATTCGGGAGAGGTTGAGGATTGCTCAGGACCGTTTTAAGCATTGGGCTGATGCTAAACGTCGTCCTTTGGAGTTTCAGCCGGGCGACCATGTGTTCTTGAAGATTTCAGCGAATCGTGGTGTGATTCGTTTTGGGAAGCATGGGAAGTTGAGCCCGCGATACATTGGACCGTTTGACATTTTGGAGAGGGTTGGCGAGGTAGCGTATCGCTTGGCCTTGTCGCCATCTTTGGAAGGAGTTCATAATGTTTTCCATGTGTCGCAGCTTCGTCGATACATTAGCGATCTGTCTCATGCGGTGGATTTTTCGGAGATTACCGTTCGCCCCGATTTGACGTATGACCAGCATCCAGTGCAGATTCTGGACAGGCGTCAGAAATCGCTTCGGAACAAGATTGTCAATCTTGTGAGGGTGATGTGGCGACACGGCTCACCTGGAGAGTCTACTTGGGAGAATGAAGATGAGATGCGAGAGCGTTTCCCACTTTTGTTTCCGGACTCGTGAGTATTCGGAAATTCCGAGGACAGAATTTTTCTTAAGTTTGGGAGGATGTAACGACTGGTTTTCTTGTATCTGAATTTATTATAATATAATATATGTTTTGGTGGATTTTCTCCTCTTGTGTGGTTTGCGTCTCCGTAACTTTCATTTTCGATCGATTCGTCGTATTTTCTCGTTTCTTCCTTAGGATCGTCGATTTCGAAGTATGTCATTTGTGACGGGCTTCATAACGGCCATATCTAACTATTAGATCAAGCCTAGGAGTCTTAGGAATCGATCCCGGGGCTCCGCGCTCCGTATCGGAACTTTTGGTGCTTATTAGCCGGTATAAGAAGGGGCACCGACCGACTAGATGACGATCCAGTCGGTCGGCAATCCTTCTTGGACCGACTAGTGAGCTTTCTAAATTTTCTCAGGAGTTACTGTTTATCGTTAGTCGGTCTAAGAACGTTGGTTGACCGACTAGGTTGCAAACTAGTCGGTCAGCAATGCTTCTTTAACCGACTAACACATCATCTAAATTTTAGTATCAGTACTGTTTACTCTTAGTCGGTCTAAGAACGTTCATCGACCGACTAGTTGCTAAACTAGTCGGTCAGTATTTATTCATGGACCGACTAACTCTAAATCCTATTTTCGTTCAGGAGTTACTGTTTGCACTTAGTCGGTCTGCGTTGGTCGACCGACCGACTAGTTGCCAAACTAGTCGGTCAGTGGTTGTTCTTTGACCGACTAACCAGTGTTAAAACCCTAATTTCTGGGCAGCCGCCAGCCTAGCCTATTTAAACCCAACCCAAACGTTTTCTTCTCCCTCAACACGATCCAAAACCCTAAAATCTTCCCCCTTAAGCCCCCATCTCCCTCCAAGCTTCAATCCTTCATTCCAAGCCCTAAATCCATCATCCAATCCATCCATTCACTCTATCTACCTCGCATCTTCTCCAAAATCTCACCAAATCCATCAAAATTCCCAAAATCCCCCAAAACCCTAGTTTCCTCAAACTTCTCCATTGGCTTCCAGATCTGGTCCTAGGGTTCCCCGGAGTGTTTCTTCCGCCTCCTCTCGGTAAGAAATCGATCTACCGTTGTTTTCATATCCTATTGTAATTTTTATGAAACCCTAATAAAATACTTGTGTTTTGATGATTGTTCCCCATAACAGCGATTCCCCGTAGGCTAGCATCCGCGGAAACGAACTTTCGTAACCGTCATCCCCGGTGATAGGCAAGTGAAACTTGCATCTCTTGAGTTGGGCCATGTCTTAGGCCATTTACCATGCTTTAGCGTAAAAGAGACTAAACGGTGAAAGGATAGCCGTTTAGACGCCATTGACCTAGCTTGACAACGAAGCTTGGTCCGTCACCCTCATCATGCTTGTATGTCACGTTTAATTTCAATTAACGGTACGCAAATATCTGTTCATGTCATTTCATAATGATTATTGGTCGTGATTGCGTAGCACACGCTACAACATTATATTCCTGGCTCGTGATCCAGAAGCGAGCCCTGTAGTTGGAAACCCCAACGCTCGGATACCGGCTAGGTGCACCCCTATGCCAATTACAATTCCTGGCTCGTGATCCAGAAGCGAGCTCAGTGAGTTGGAAATCCCAACGCTCGACACATATGGGTGGGGTAAGAGATAAGCGGACTGAGCCCCGAGTTGGCCTGATCCGCCACTCCGGCCAGCAGGTGGACTCTCTAGTGCACAAGTGATTAATAGTGATAGAGATAAGCGGACTGAGCCACGAGCTGGCCAGCAGGTGGACTCTCTATGCACTAAGTGATAAGTGATAAGTGATAAGTGATAAATGATAAGTGATTAGTGATTTGGTAGCTTTTGCTACATCGTGCGTGCTTGCCTCTCTTTTAAACTGTTGCATCATATTCAACTGCCATGCCATTGTTTAACATTTAAATGCTAGATTGTTAGTCACTTTCAGTTTCCTTGCCCAAGTCTTTTTAGACTTGCTGACATGTGCCCCCTTTCTCTTTTGGGTGACGCATGTTAGACCTTGAGCCTGAGTTTCTCGCTGAGGGTGAGGTGTTTGCGGACGCCGAGCTTGCGCCCGTGTTGGACGGGGAGTACGTGGACACTGGGGACCAGTCCTAGTGTCTTCGTGGTCTTTTACCTTTGTTAGACAGTTGTTTTGTTGTCGGTGCGTAGCACCTATACTCTGTTATGTCGTTGCTTTTGTTTGGCCTTGTTCTGGGCCCTTAGACTCTTCCTTTTAGCCTGGTGGCTTTTCTGTGATGTTGAATATTTTTGTGGACAAACTTTGGGATTGGTATTTCATATCCGTCTATTATTATTATTGTAGTTGTTTCGATTGCAATTACAGGGACCTGCTTATACTAAATTGACGCTTATCGGGTTTGGGGCTTCACCGCTCCACTCCCGTGCGGACCTTTTCACGTCTCGCCTCCATTTTAGGGAAGCGGGTCGTGACACTTGCCTCAAAGGTAAGATGGCCAAAATTCCTTTTGCAAGTCAAGGGGAGAGAGTTATCGAACTCTTAGGTCTAGTACATTCCGATGTATGTGGACCCATATCTACATTAGCCAAAGGTGGATTTTCATATTTCGTCACGTTTACTGACGATCACTCAAGATTTGGACATGTGTTCTTGATGAAACATAAGTCCGAAACCTTTGAGCGATTCAAAGAGTACCGTGTCGAAGTCGAAAACCAGACTGGGAAAAGTATTAAGATTCTTCGATCAGATCGAGGAGGAGAATACTTAGGCCATGAATTCCTTACTTACTTAAAAGAGAATGGGATTCTCTCTCAGGTCACTCCTCCTTACACACCTCAACATAACGGTGTATCAGAAAGGAGAAACCGGACCTTGTTAGACATGGTACGGTCTATGTTAAATGAAGCTGAGTTAACCACTTCCCTCTGGGGCTATGCCCTGGAAACTGCTATATACATTCTAAATAAAGTTCCGTCAGGATCTGTGCATTTGACACCATATCAGATATGGACCGGGAAGAAACCCAGCCTTAATCACTTGAAGGTATGGGGTTGTCCTGCATATGTTAAAAGGCAAAATCCAGACAAACTGGAAGACAGATCTATACTGTATAAATTCATAGGGTACCCGAGACATTCATTAGGTTATGTCTTTTACCATCCAGAACAACAAAAGATTGTTGTCTCTAGACATGCCACTTTTCTGGAAAGGGAATTCCTTGTGAAGGAATCCACTGGCGAGGTAATTAATCTAGATGAATGTCCGGAGGAAGTACTTACACAGGAACAAGTGTCGGAACCAGTGGGAGAGTCAGAACCTGACATCTCCAAACCAGTCAGTAGGAAGTCAAATAGAGTTCCTCGCGTCCCCGAAAGGTACTACGGTTTTCTCGTAGACGGAGGGATTGAGGATAACATCATAGTAGATGATGACCCTATTAACTTCCAGGAAGCCATAAAGAGCACAGACTTTAACAAATGGCTAGATGCAATGAACTCCGAAATAGATTCCATGCACGTGAATAAGGTATGGACCTTAGAAAACGTGCCCAAAGGAAATGTTCCCATAGGCTGCAAATGGATCTTCAAGAAGAAGATTGGTGCGGATGGAAAAGTAGAAACGTACAAGGCTAGACTGGTTGCAAAGGATATCGTCAGATTCTAGGAATAGATTATGACGAAACCTTTTCACCAGTGGCCATGCACAAGTCTATTCGGATAGTACTCGCCATTGCTGCCTACTACGACTACGAAATCTGGCAAATGGATGTGAAGACTGCTTTTCTAAACGGTGATTTAGAGGAGCAGATTTACATGACTCAGTCAGAAGGTTTCGAAGTCAGTGGGAGCGAAGGAAAAGCATGTAAGCTGCATAGGTCCATCTATGGGCTTAAGCAAGCTTCAAGAAGTTGGAACATCCGCTTCGACAAAACAGTCAAAGAGTTTGGTTTTGTCAGAAACGAGGATGATCCATGCATCTACAAAAGGACCAGTAATAATAATTCTTTAGTCATCCTCGTTTTATACGTGGACGACATTCTGATAATAGGCAACGACATAAAGATGTTAAAGTCTGTTAAAGGATGGCTATCAACCAACTTCTCCATGAAAGACTTGGGAGAAGCATCCTACATACTGGGTGTGAAGATCCAGTTTCTCCATGTCTGGTTGAATCCATAGAGACTGAGCACTTTCTCCAGGAAGCCCCATTCTAGTCTGTCATACGCCTTTAGCATGTCGAGCTTGACCCCCTTGATTAACTTTTATTTGCCTTGGAGCAGCCCGATCCCCTTGAGGGCCCGACCACTGTCCCTTCGTCTGAGGATGATGTGAAAGCTGCTTATGCGCGCCTGCAGAGTCTTGTTTCCTTATCGGCTGAATCTGTCTTGTCCTCTAACTTACTACCAGAATTCTCCACCGTCGGTTACCAGACGTATGCGCTCATCGGTCCTTTCCGCCAGAAGACCTGCCTTGGTGTCTTTTCAGACCCGCGCTTGTATTGTAATAAAGTATCCCGGGTGTAGTCTCGTTTAGATAGATCTAAGCGGATCTGGGACTCTCCCAAACTAGGTACATTGAAACTGTGTTAAAACGTTTTAACATGGAAAACAGCAATGGTGGTTCATTACCAGCCAATCATGGGATAACCCTCACCAAGAAGATGTCTCCACAAACTGACTTGGAAAGGGTACAGATGACCAAGATCACGTATGCTTCTGCTGTGGGATCTATCATGTACTCCATGATTTGTACCAGACCCGATGTCGCTTATGCACTAGGTGTAGTAAGTAGATATCAGTCTAACCCTGGAGAAGAGCACTGGAAAGCGGTCAAGACAATTCTTAATTACTTGTGAAGGACTAAAGACTTGATCTTGGTTTATGGAAGTGAACACCTGAAAGTTGAAGGGTTCACATATTCCAGCTTTCTGAGTGATATGGATGATAGCAAATCTATCTCAGGATATATTTTCACTCTCAACGGAGGAGCAGTCAGTTGGAGGAGTTCCAAACAAGTCACTATTACAGACTCCACGATGGAAGCCGAATACATAGCGGCCAACGATGCAGCAAAAGAAGCAGTCTGGATGAGGAAGTTCATCAACCAGCTCGGGATGGTTCCTGCCGTTGAAAGTCCAATACCGTTGTATTACGACAACAATGCAGCCATCAGCCTGGTTCAAGAACCTAGATTCCACAAGAGATCCAGACATATTCTTCGCAAGTATCACCTGATACGGGAGATAGAGCAGAGGAAGGATATAGAACTCCTTAGAGTCTCTTCAAAAGACAACTTAGCAGATCCATTCACGAAGGTGCTGGCACGTGATCGTTTAGAGAAACTAGCGTGTAAATATGGTATGAGATACCAAAATAAATAGGCCTGAGTGCAAGTGGGAGATGTAGAGAAATGTATGCCCTCGTGGCTATTTATCTTAATAAACATCTTGTTCAATAAATGAAAGTATTCTTTCTGGTAAATAGTATTGTCTGAGTTATTTATTACTTGGATTATTTCCTTGGATTCAATGTTAGGTCACACATGTTTCGCAATGTAGATTACGATTATGAGAAATGTCTGACCGATAGTAGCTTGAATCTTAAAAGCGTTCGTGGTCATAGATGTGTCGAGGTCAGGTATATCGACACATCGGACAGACCATTGCGTCTTTGTTTAGTTGGTCTCATAGCCATGCGGCTTGGTGAAGTCGGAGACAAGGCGCAGGTGCTCACTAGAGAATGAGTCCACTGAACGACCCAAACAAAGAGTTATTAAATGGTTCAACATTAACTATACTATCATTAATAACTCTAAGTGATAATAGGTAAGTTGGTCATTAGGACTTGAGATCATTGTATGAAGCTATGTGTGAACAATGTCACTTAGGTCTAAAGATCTAGCTTCGAGGCTAGGCCTGCTGAAAGATCTTAGGCTGGGTGACACTCGAAGCATATGAGCTAAGTAGTGATCAATAGAGGATTCGTCTCTTCCGTTAATGGGAAGTTAGTGTCGCAGGTTAGTACGGCTCTCGGTAAAACCTTGGCCAAGGTATGTTGTAACACGTACAACTTGTATGTACCAGAGACCGACGTATACTGACCACTGCTAGCTAATGGGGTTGATAGAGAACCATACCTTAGGCTAGTTAAGTGACATAGTTATGAAGAAGGGACTAAAACTACGGAAATTATCACAGTCACAGTCAGAGTGATCCCGTCAGCATTCTTGCCAACGAGCCAATCACGTAATCGATGATCCTGAAACAGGGACGACACCTACTGCTAGTGGTCACTGTCATCTTGAGACTTCGAGTCTCGACCTGTAGTAAGGGTCAGGCTGTAGGGTCTCACACCGAGTAACATTCACGTTGTAGTAACAGGTATATTGTATAGAGGAAATCATAAGATGAAATGATAATGTTAAATTCACAAGTTGGTTGTGAATTTAGAGCATTTGGGAATGGAGGGGATTTCGTGGGGAATCTAGAGGATCAAACAGTGTAGGAATCGGAGCTCGGATGAGCCCAGAAACGCAAGAAAGGCGCAAAGGGAAGTGGGATAAACCCACTGAGCTGAAACGGGCGCGGCCCACTGCTCACAACGGGCGCAGCCCGCCGGGAGCAGCGGGGGCGGCCCGCTGGAAACAGCGGGCTGCGCGCCCGTGCGGGTGCACCCTAGCGGACGCGCCTAGTTGCCTAAGGCGGGTGCGCCCGCTAAGCTTAGCGGGCTGTCCGCAACTTAAGTCGTTTCATTAGGGTTTAAGTGAAACCCTTGACGGCTACGAAACATGGGTTTTTGCTCAATTTTGAGCAATTGTTTGAGGGGTCAAACGAACTCGGATTTCGTCGCCGTTTGTTCCTACGTGTTCACCATTGCTAGCCCTTCGAAATGATAACTTGTATCATCTCTGAAGCTCAATGGTGAGTGAGGATTAATTAATTGAAGTTAGACTTTGTGAAAGCTATTCTAACTTAATTAAATTAAATCCTAAAACCTCTACCTAGTTTTTGTCCCACATTGCTCATGACAAAAGAAGCGGAGCCGGCCTCCTATATAAATAGGTGGGCACTCCCTTCTTTGTTTCTTGCACCAAGTCACCGATTAAGGAGCTCCGGAATATTTGAGCAAACTTAATCAAGACTTAAATTTATTCTCTCACTCTATAAATTTTCCTGTCCTCCTACCGAGTCCTAGCAAGGCAACGGGGATGTCCGAATCTGATTCGGAAGTCTACGACGCGGGTTTACTCAAGTGAAACTTTCTACGGCTAGTGATGGGCTTGGAGGCAAGGTGCGCTTCGGGAGCTGATCCAGTTCGCGAGGAGGAGCGACGCAACGCGGTTCGGGAGGCGGCTCAGATCATGGAGCACAAGACGGTGCGGAACATCTTGCCTGCTCCAGGGCAAGATTCCGGGTGAGTCAATTTAATATGCATTTAGTTTAAATTAGTAGTTAGAACTTTCTCGAGTTGGTCATACCCAACTCGAGTCAGTAGATTTCCTGGCTTAGGGAATTTTTCCTTAGGGCTATATTTATTAAATAGTTTAATAAATTATTTTTCCGCTGTATATTTTATTTTGTTCATCCGACTTAGGACGAATAATTTTAAAATTAGCTCTAAGGGACCTTGAAAATCCCTACATATATCTACAAAGCTGCTTTTCGCACACATGATGGACATTTTGAATTTTTAGTAATGCCCTTTGGGTTAACCAATGCACCCTCTACATTCCAGTGTCTAATGAACTCAATTTTCAGGGAATACCTCAGGAAATTTGTTTTGGTATTTTTTTGATGACATTTTAATCCATAGTAAAGATTGGAACACCCACTTGGAGCATGTATGCAAAGTGTTGCAAATTTTGAAGGCACAACAGTTAGTAATCAAGCTGTCTAAATGTTCATTTGGTCAGAAGTCTGTTGAATATTTGGGGCATGTAATTTCAACACAGTGAGTATCAGTTGATCCTAAAAAGATTGAAGATATTAAGAGTTGGCCAATACCTAAAAATGTCAAGGCTGTGAGGGGGTTTTTGGGTCTTGCAGGGTACTATAGAAAATTTATAAAAGGGTTTGGTGGTATGCCATCAGCTCTTACTGATTTATTGAAGAAAGAAGGGTTTGTTTGGAATGAATCAGCCTTGAAGTCTTTTGAAGCATTGAAGGAAGCCTTGACAACAGCTCCAATGCTTGCTATGCCCAACTTCAATGAAGGGTTTATGTTAGAATGTGATGCTTCTGGAAGGGGAATATGGGTTGTATTGATGCAGAAGGGCCAGCCAATTGCGTATTTGAGTACCAAATTGACAGGTAGGAACCTGCTATTGTCAACCTATGAGAAGGAGCTTTTAGCAATAATTCTGGCAGTAACAAAATGGGGCCAATACCTGATGGGAAGAGGGTTCATTATCCGCACAGATCATCAAAGTTTGAGACATCTCTTGAGTCAAAAATTGAACCATGGAATGCAGAGTAAGTGGTTGATGAAACTGCAATCTTACAACTACAAAGTGGAGTATAAGCCAGGCAAGTCCAATAGAGCAGCTGACAGCCTTTCAAGGGAAGTATATAACAGTGTGGGTATGGATGAAGATTACACCACAGTTTATCACATTTCTTCCCCTATGTGTGATTGGTTACAAGGGGTTAGACAAATGATTGCCAGTGATTCTTATTTCAAGCAAATTGATGAGAAAATACAATAGGGAAGTTCCAGGACACAGAAGTATACAAAATTAGATGGAATGTATTATTACAAAGGTAGGGTCTTAATTAGTCCCAGTTCTCATAAAATATAGCAGTCCTTGCTCAAAGAATTCCACAGCTCAGCAGTAGGGGGTTACTCAGATGCAGCAAAGACTCTCCACAGGATAAAAAAATCTTTTCATTGGTTGGGACTGAAAGCAGATTTCAGGAGGTTTGTGAGGGAGTGTGAAGTTTGCCAAAGGAGTAAATCTGAGAATGTGGCTTACACAGGTCTCCACCAACCCTTGCCTGTTCCAATAGGGTGTGGGAGAGTATTTCAATGGATTTTATTGTGGGATTGCCATTGTGTTCTGGGTACAGTGTGGTTTATGTAGTGGTGGATAGACTCACAAAATACTCACACTTCTTCCCTTTGAAACATCCATTTACAGCCAAAGGAGTTGCTCAGGTTTTTTTTGAAGGGGTCTTTAAACTTCATGGGATGTCCCTAACTATTGTAAGTGATATGGATACAATTTTTACTAGTCAATTTTGGAAGGAGCTTTTTCAGCTTCAGGGACAACTCTAGCCCATAGCTCAGCTTATCATCCCCAGAGTGATGGACAAACTGAAGTTACAAATCGGAGCTTGGAATGTTATTTGAGATGTTTTTGTTGCCACAAACCTAAGGAGTGGGTGAGGTGGTTGGCTTTGGCTGAATTTTGGTTTAACACCACCTGGCGAAGTTCTACCCAAATGACCCCTTTTGAAGCTTTGTATAGGAGGGCTGCTCCCACTTTGATTTCTTATGTCCCTAATACATCTAAATTGGCTGATGTTGAGGATGAACTGTTCACTAGGGAGGTGACTATGAAATTACTCAAGGATAACTTGGAAAGGGCAAGGAGAAGGATGCGGAGGTATGCAGACAAGCGACGGACTGAGCGGATCTTCAAAATTGGGGATTGGGTGTACCTGAAATTGCAGCCTTACAGGCAAATCAGTTGGCTATGAGAAAGATACACAAACTTTCTCCCAAATACTACGGACCCTATCGAGTGGTAGAGAAGATCGGAGATGTGGCTTACAAACTGGAGCTGCCGGCAGAAGCACACATCCATCCTGTTTTCCATGTATCCCAGTTGAAGGAGAAAGTCGGTGCTAGCACTGTATTGCAGGATTCCCAACCTAGCTACACAGAGGTGATTGTGGATGAGCCGGAAACTATCATCGATCGGAGGGTGATACAGGAGAGGAGAGCGCTGATCTCACAGGTGTTAATAAAGTGGAAGCAGCGACCGCTGGAAGAAGCAACATGGGAGTCATATTCGGACTTAGTGCGGAGGTTTCCTACCTTTGACCTTGAGGCAAGGGCTCGAAATGGGGGAGGGAATGTTAGAACCCAAGCGGCGGAGCTGGAAGTTGTGGCAAGGAGAGCCGGAGCTACTGAAGGTGAAGAAGGAGCGGGCGAAGAAGAAGAAGAAGCGCGGGAGGAGGTTACCTTTCCCATTTAATTTGAAGCCGTTCGATGAAAGCTGGGGATAAATCGGACCGGATCTGAGCCGTCCGATGATTCAATCGAGCTGATGTCTTTAAGTGGTGGGGCCCGCTAGCGTATAGCCATTGGGTTTGAATAAGAATGAGCCGCTGGGCGCCATAGCTAAGTGTTCGACGAAATGCCTTGGGATGAGTTGATGCAGGCTATCGTTTCCAGGCTGTCACTGGTGTTGCCTCGCTGTGTCGTTGGCCGGTAGTTAAGACGGTTGCAACTGAATTAGTTGGGGATTGTTGTGAAGGGTTAGCTGAGGATATAAAAGTGCGAAAGTTGTATTGAGAAATCATCGTTGAAAATGAGAATATTTCCATTTTTCCTCTTTTGATTCTTTGTCTCGTAATTTTCATTTTCTATCAATAAAATTCTTTGGGGATTTCGCCATTGTTGGCGAAATCTTGAGCTTTGTTCTCCTCAGATTCGAACAGGCCTCCATCAGATTGCAGCAAGTAAAAGTGAGTATTGGTAATTCAATTTTTCTTTCGACTCAAGCATCTATCTCGTAACGGTGCCATTGTTGATGCTCCATGGCTCGGCAAGGACGACGTCATGATGAAGAAGAGCAATCCGAGGAGGCCAGCTCTTCACAATTGATATATGAGTATGGCGGTGCTATGGACGCTCACCAGGTATTCGATGCTTTGATTCAAAGAGCCAGCAGAGCAAAGGAAGGTGGACTATCCACCCTATTTCTCTCGATGCCAAGGCCTTAAGTTCCTGCAAATTGAGGCCGCCAGAGGTCGAATGGGGAAAAAAAATCATTTGCAGGTCTCAGACTTGTGATGATGGTTAACACTAACATCTCCACCGGAATGGAGAAGATCTTCAGCCGAATCAAGCGTAGAATCTAGGTTATGGCGTACACGGTAAGATTTGTTGAAACGTTTCGGTTAGCGAGGAAGCATTCCGCATTGTTTGGCCACAAGATAAAAGAATCTTGCATCTTGGATTGGTTTCTTATCGGTCTTCGATCAGGAATCGGTTGCAAGGTTGAAGACCAAGGTCCGAGGAACTTATTGGAAGACATCCAACTTGCAAGAAGAGATGAAGACCATATTAAAGAAGAAAGTCAAAAAATCTGCAAAAATCGAATTTCTTCCTACAGTGCAGGATCTTGAGGATATCCGTTGAGACACTGCGAAAAGTTACAAGATACTTCAGAAGCTAAGCAAGTGGAAGCAAAGAAGATTTCGTCTCTCTTTATGAACAAGTGAAGTACTTCTTGGCACTCAAAAAGGGATGATCCTGTTCATTATGAGAATTTAGAAATCTTACCACCTCCATTTTAGGAATTCTCAAAAATCCAATTACCAACAGTTGGGCCTCAAAAAAGTGGAGTTCGGAGATAACACAGAAGAAGAAATGCATCAATTTCAGGAAACATTCCAGCTTCCCATAATTGGGGAAGTATGTGCAGGAACAGGGAAACTGCAAGGTTTGGATCCTATACAACTCCTTTCCTATTACAAGCACTGGGGAAACCCCCAACTATAGAATCTGTTCTGGAACATGGTTAAAACATTGGTTAATAAGAAAGAAGGAGAGGAAGAAAGAGAGGTTCTTTAAGGTGGAAGCAATGCAGGGGATGGTTGGATTGTAAGCTGGATCAAGGAATACAAGGCCATCGCCTGCAGGAGGTGGTTGGGCTTCAAGGTGGAGTTATTGTCTTGGGTGCAGGAGTCGAAGATGAAGCAACTTAGTCTCCAAGTTCCTCGCAAGCCGCCAAAAGATTGATATCTCTCGACCTTGAGGACAAGGTAGAGTTTGAGAGAGAGGGTTTGTAAGAGACCACGGAGCGGAGATCGGTTGCCGACGCATGGAGAATGGTCCACCGCTTCAGCCTCATAGGTCAGATGAAGGGAAGTATCAGAGAATTAGCTGAAATCATTGTGGACTGTCAGGCCATTTCAGAATCAATTAGGACGGTTCATTGATGCTTTAATCTTTTCATTTTTTTCTTTCATTTCTCTTTCGACTCAAGCTTCTATCTTGTACCAGCGCCATTGTTGAAGCTTCATGGCTCGGCGAGGACAACGATTGAAGGAAGAAGAGCAACCCGTGGAGGCCAGTTCTCCATAGTTAACCTATGGTTTCTTGTGTGTGTAACATCTTCATGACATTGTATAATATCTAAGACAAGAAACAAAATATTACAACAAATACAGGAAGAATATGTCTTCACGCCTTAAGCCCCATGCTCTTGCCTTGGAGTTCTCCTACTCCTCTTGATGCTTTGGAGTCACACCACCACCATTTTCCAATGCTTGTTATGAGATCATTGACTTTTGTGCTTGAGCAATCTTGAGCAAAATCACTTGGTCTAATGTCATACTTAATGAAATTCATTACACCACATAACAAACTATATACATCGTCAAAACATATATTGAGAAACCCAATATCCAACACAATGGAATTTAGGTCTTGATCAACCCTTATTCGATACTTAAAAGTATCAATTAGCAGACTACCTAAATGTTTCAATTAGCAGACTACCTAAAATTTCATTTAGCAGACAAGGCGCATCCTGCCATAGTCAGGAGAAAAACATTAAATCCTTATGGGTCTCAAACACAATCGAATAGAGGTGGACTATCTACACCTCAAACTTGAGGTGTAAACAATGATGAGATGCCATTTTTAGAAAAAGGAAAGAGAGAAAAGGCACGAAGAGACAATGATTTGATTTTATTTGCCACAATTGAAAAATAATCATCACATACACCTCAAGTTTAAGGTGCATTTAGCCACCATCATCTAATATGCAACTTTGATAGCTGTATTTTAGTGTCGACGTGGCTGGTTAGAAGAAATCATGATGGCACAGATACCTGGGCTGTAAGATGCATAATTTAGTTTGTACTTCTAATGTATCCATTTGTTTGAAACACGATTTGCTGTGATCATGCATTGTTGAGTATTGATTCCCCGGATTTGGTTTTGGATGATGAGCAAACATAAATATCGTGTACTAACTGTTTGTAAGCGCGGTTATGGAGATCGTCGTCAAAAGAATACGTATATCAAAAGCGACGTCTCAAGACTTCGCAATACGCGTGATCGTGTGCATGAAGCTTCGTTGAAGCTCAATAAGTATTAATGAAGTCAAGAGCGAAGATTGAAGCTTCGAAGACGGTTCGTCCTGTATTATTTATTGTCTTCTAGCTTCATAGATTAGAATGTTAAGCCTTGAGTAGGACTTAAATTATTATCTTTATTTCGCTCATATCTTAGAGCTAGGATTATCATAGAAGCCATTAGAAACTTTCCCGAAGCTTATCGCTTCTTCCCTCGGCTTCTAGTGCATCTTAGTTGGTTCAAGTAGAAGAACCAACCGACTAGATGACGATCTAGTCGGTCGGCAATTCCTCTTGAACCGACTAGATGTCCTTGCTCAATTCAGCCTAGGCACTGTTGATCAATTAGTCGGTCAAAGAATGTTCACCGACCGACTAGATGACGATCTAGTCGGTTAGGAATCCTTCCCAGACCGACTAGTTATCATTGCCTCATTTCAGCCTGAGCTACTGTTTCAAGTTAGTCGGTCTAAGAACGATTGTCGACCGACTAGTTGAGAAACTAGTCGGTTGAAATTTGCTCTCAGACCGACTAGTTCAACTTGTTTCCAGCCTATTGGTTTTCTCTCTTAGTCTGTCAAAGAACACTCACCGACCGACTAATTGTGAAACTAGTTGGTTGGCAAGTCTTCTTAGACCGACTAGTTCATGTTGCCTTGGACTTTCTCGTTTGGCTGTTTGCCTGTTAGTCGGTTCATGAAGAATCACCGACCGACTAGTTGCCAATCTAGTCCGTCAGTGATCCTACTTAGACCGACTAACTGCTTCAAAAATATGACCGTTGGGAATCTTTTGAGCACGATTTTTCTTGCCTCTATAAATACAAACCGGATTCGTTTGAGGCAAGGTTAGAGGTCCATTATCCAAGTTATTTCAGACCTAAGAGAAGAGTTTTCTCAAGCTAATTCAAAGCTCTCTCTTCCTCACAAGAATCTCTCCCTTCACTCTTTGAGCCAAATTCCTCAAGAGAGATTCTCTCCATTGTGAGCATTCCAAGCCAAGGAGCTTGATCCAAGGTCACCAACATCCACCTAGGACTCCATTGATGGTCAATATCTTGGAGCTAGGGTTTGGTGACTTCATCTTCCTCAAAATCCCTCTTTGCCCTAATTTGGTAAGTTATACTCAAGGCATAGGATTTTGTGGTAAGTGTTTCATATTTCATTTCAATTGATATTGCAATTGTGTCTCTCGGTTGTGAGAGTGTGTGATCCCGGTTTGTGGGAGTCACATGTCATTTGTATGATTTGGTCTTGTGAAGGTTTTTCACAAGAATTTCATAGTGCTAAATCTTGAGTTAGGGTTTCTAACTCAAGTATCCGGAGGGGATCCGGGTGGTTGGGACGTAGGATCACCAGGAACAAGTCGGGGAGAATTGGGTGGATCCGAACCCGTTACATGCTTTGTTTGCGTTTGTTTATTCTTGTTAATTGTTGTTTATTCCGCATTGTCGTTTGTTTCTTGCACAATAATTAGGAATAACTATCTTGATTATTTTAAAGTACTATTCACCCCTCCCCCCCTCTAGTACATGTGCAGTAGCTTCACAGGGCACTACAATTGGTATCAGAGCCAAGGTTAAAGCTACAAGTTTAAAGCTATGACGAACAACGACTACAGCGTCTTCAAGGATCGTCAGGGAGCTTCTTCAGTTTTGGAAGGGCAATCCTCAACTAAGCCTCCCTCCTTCAATGGTATCAATTACGGGTACTGGAAATGCCGGATGGAAACTTTTCTCCGGAGTGCTTCATTGTGGAGAGCCACGTTGACGGAGTACGTCGAGCCCGAAGAAGAAGATTTCGCAAAGTGGACTCCCGCAGAGGTTGCCGCGGAGGTAAACAATGCCAAGGCTATGAATGCCTTGCAATGTGCGTTGGAGCCCGAAGACTTCAACAAGATATGCACATGTAAGAGTGCATATCAAGTATGGAACTAACTCTTCATCTTGCACGAAGGAACGAGTACGGTAAAAGATTCTAAACTCGTTGTCGCTAACAAAGAATTTGAGTTATTTCACATGGAACAGGGTGAAACTATGAAGGACTACTATTCTTGCTTCGTGGACATACCCAACGAATTGGAAGCTCTTGGGAAGATCTATACCCAAAAGGAGAAAGTCTCAAAGATCATTGACGGACTTTCTTCTTGTTGGGAAAAGCGTACATTCGCCATCGAGGAAGGTAACGATATGAGTAAATATACCGTCGTTCAACTAATGGGTACCTTGATTTCTTATGAGGTACGCAAGGAAAGCAAGATAAGGATGAAGGAAAAGATGAATGCGTACTTGAAGCAAGACGAGCCAAAGAAAAAGGCGATTGCATACAAGGCCGCTCCATCTACCGATGATGAAGAATCGGAAGACGAGTTGGACATGGAAACTTTGGCCGATTTGGCAAAAAAGTTCGACCGATGCTTCCGAAAAGGTAAGTTTAAGAATCTATCTAAGTTTGGTTCTACTAATGCTTCTACTCCCGTGTGTTATAAATGCAACAAGCCAGGACACATCAAGCCGGATTGTCCTCTCAACAAACACAAGGAGAAGTGGAAGGCATCCAAATACGACAAGTCGAGAAAGCACAAGAAAGGACTTGTCGGTACTTTCACCGACTCCGACGAGGACTCCTCAAGTGGAGAGTCGGATGATGAGAAGGTGGAGAAAGCACACATGTGCTTCATGGGAAGAGAAGAACGTGTTCAAGAGACTTCCTCCGATGAAAGCGAGGATGAAGGCGAAGAGGTAACCATGGATGAACTTAAATTAGCCAACGAACAACTTTGGTATAAGTTTTCTAAATTGGCTAGTAGATTTATTAAGACTAAAAATGAATTAGATAGTCTTAAAACCTCGCCTAAACCTATCATCGTCAACAACGACACTGTTGTTGAAGATTTGAGAAATGAGATTGTAAATCTCAAGTCTCAACTTGAGCATGTTCATATCGAGGACTCGGATGAACATGTGATAGCGGATTTGACGTCTCAAAACTTAACTTTGAGTATTGAGAATAAAAATCTCAAATCACGTGTTTGCGCACTCACATCGTAAGTGTCCACCTTGGATGCTTCGATGCAGTCTCTCACCGAGAAATATGAGTGCACATTAGGCCAAATTCATGAATTCAATAAAGGTAAGGGCCATTTGGATAATATCCTAAATGACTTACTTCCGGCCAATCACCACATTGGCTTGGGGTGTAAGATGGGAGACTCATCCAAATCGGCCACGACCTTTGTTAGGCCATCTTCCGAAGCTTCTACTAGTGGGAGTAAACACTTCATTGGTAATTCTTCTACCAATGGTGCTTCCGCTAGGTACACACCCCCATTTGGAAAGAAACCCACTTTGGGTGGACCTCCTAAGAGGGGTCATGCTTTCATGTATGCCATGTCACGTAGGAACACACATCCTACTCCACATGTTAGCACATATGATGATTTTTATGCTCCGCACCCACGAGCACGTGCACACCATGTGAGACACACTCATGCACGTGTTCCTCCACATGCATATGTTCACCCACATCATCATATGAATAATTATCATCATGCACCATTGCATCATATGCCATATGCTTACCCACGACATGCATCACATAGAAATCAACAACGTATGCATGTTCCCAATAGGATTAGGACTCCCAAGACATACACCATTTGGGGTCCGAAGAACACAAGCATGTATAATAAGGATTTGTATGTGCAATCATATATTAATGATATTATTTTGAATGATGACTATGTTGGGAAATCAAGGTCCTCTTGGACTTGGTTTCCGAAGGGTTAGTCTTCATTGACCCTTCGTTGCTTGGTACCATAAGCTTAATTTCATTTTATGGGTACCAACGCAATTGTGGTAAGAATTGGTTTATTTTTTATTTTTGCATATTAATCATGGATGTGCATGTTAATTAGAAACCTAAATTTATATTGAATTTGAATTTAGTTAGGATATGGGTTACATTTAATATGTTAAATTTGTTGCCTAACCCATAAGATCCAAAAGGATTTTTGGATACCAAAATGATGTTTTCTAGGTTCAATTCATCATGGGATACCTACCCTACCAACTCATTGATTTGCAAAGAATATTCATTCAAATAGAGTCGTTGGTGCTTAAGTGATGCACCAAAGTAGGGGGAGCTTAATGTTGTACGTATCTTCTTACATTTAATATACATTTGGTATCCATGTAGGTTGAATGCATGCATTGTTAGAATATTTACATTGGTATCATTTTGTTTCAATGTGTACGCTAGAATTGTGTATGCCATAAGTTCTATGATGATTGTATTATTTTTGGCATAACACTTTTTGCATGTTACTCTTGGTATCATATTTGCTACATTTGGTTTTCACATTGGATTTTTTTCTCTGATGTTGATTTCATCGCTCGACAATTAACTTGGTTAAATTGAAATTCTTTCTATGAAAACATAGAATTGTTTTCCATGCACTATTTAACTAAGAATGTTAATATTGGAGAGTATGTTCCATAACTCAATAAGTGCAATTAATTTGAGTTTTGGAGATTTCGATTTTCGCCTATGGTTTGATGATTTCGTATTTCGATTTTCGTCTATGGCTTGATGATTTCGTATTTCGATTTTCGCCTATGGCTTGATAGTTTCGTTTTTTGACAAGTTAGCACGCTTTGATTTTCTTCGGTATTTTACATTTGGTATTTTACTTTGGTGTCATTTGGACCGTGGTCGTATTCTTAGACTCTCATGCTTTAATTTCTTAGCCATTGTAATCTTGTCGTTGATCTCCTCCCGCTCTTTTTGCTAATGCCATAGGGGGAGAGAATTAATAATGACAATGTGCTAATTGATAATTCAAAGCAATTTACCATGAATCTAAGTGATATGTTAGATTCAGGGGGAGTTAAGATATAAAATGGATTTGAATCCTAAATTGCGATAATAGGATTCATATTTTATATTTTCCTCTTCTGCTTGATGCGTATGAATATTATTGAATACGGAACTAACGTGTCATCAATGCAGGTGGAGTAAGTAAATTTCATTTGAATCATTATTATTGATTATTATTTATGTTGGTTTGTCATCACCCAAAAGGGGGAGAATGTTGAGTATTGATTCCCCGGATTTGGTTTTGGATGATGAGCAAACATAAATATCGTGTACTAACTGTTTGTGAGCGCAGTTATGGAGATCGTCGCCAAAAGAATACGTATATCAAAAGCGACGTCTCAAGACTTCTCAATACTTGTGATCATGTGCATGAAGCTTCGTTGAAGCTCAATGAGTATTAATGAAGTCAAGAGCGAAGATTGAAGCTTCGAAGACGGTTCGTCATGTATTATTTATTGTCTTCTAGCTTCATAGATTAGAATGTTAAGCCTTGAGTAGGACTTAAATTATTATCTTTATTTCGCTCATATCTTAGAGCTAGGATTATCATAGAAGCCATTAGAAACTTTCCCGAAGCTTATCGCTTCTTCCCTCGGCTTCTAGTGCATCTTAGTTGGTTCAAGTAGAAGAACCAACCGACTAGATGACGATCTAGTCGGTCGGCAATTCCTCTTGAACCGACTAGATGTCCTTGCTCAATTCAGCCTAGGCACTGTTGATCAATTAGTCGGTCAAAGAAGGTTCACCGACCGACTAGATGACGATCTAGTCGGTTAGGAATCCTTCTCAGACCGACTAGTTATCATTGCCTCATTTCAGCCTGAGCTACTGTTTCAAGTTAATCGGTCTAAGAACGATTGTTGACCGACTAGTTGAGAAACTAGTCGGTTGGAATTTGCTCTCAGAGCGACTAGTTCAACTTGTTTCCAGCCTATTGTTTTTCTATCTTAGTCGGTCAAAGAACACTCACCGACCGACTAGTTGTGAAACTAGTCGGTTGGCAAGTCTTCCTAGACCGACTAGTTCATGTTGCCTGGAACTTTCTCGTTTGGCTGTTTGCTTGTTAGTCGGTTCATGAAGAATCACCGACCGACTAGTTGCCAATCTAGTCGGTCAGTGATCCTTCTTAGACCGACTAACTGCTTCAAAAATATGACCGTTGGGAATCTTTTGAGCACGATTTTTCTTCCCTCTATAAATACAAACCTGATTCGTTTGAGGTAAGGTTAGAGGTCCATTATCCAAGTTATTTCAGACCTAAGAAGATTCTCTCCATTGTGAGCATTCCAAGCCAAGGAGCTTGATCCAAAGTCACCAACATCCACCTAGAACTCCATTGCTAGTCAATATCTTGGAGCTAGGGTTTGGTGCCTTCATCTTTCTCAAAATCCCTCTTTGCCCTAATTTGGTAAGTTATACTCAAGGCATAGGATTTTGTGGTAAGTGTTTCATATTTCATTTCAATTGATATTGCAATTGTGTCTCTCGGTTGTGAGAGAGGGTGTGATCCCGGTTTGTGGGAGTCACATGTCATTTGTATGATTTGGTCTTGTGAAGGTTTTTCACAAGAATTTCATTGTGCTAAATCTTGAGTTAGGGTTCTAACTCAAGTATCCGGAGAGGATCCGAGTGGTTAGGACGTAGGATCACCGGGAACAAGTTGGTGAGAATTGGGTGGATCCGAACCCGTTACATGCTTTGTTTGCGTTTGTTTATTCTTGTTGATTGTTGTTTATTCCGCATTGTCGTTTGTTTCTTACACAATAATTAGAAATAACTATCTTGATTATTTTAAAGTACTATTCACATCCCCCTCTAGCACATGTGCAGTAGCTTCACAGTGCACTACATGCATCACTTAAACTATCGTGTTTACATGCACTCGCTTATGTATAAACTGATATCATCGTGTACTCATGCACTATGTTGTCCACTTATACAGCACACTTTAAATGTGGACTTTTTTTTTAACAGTTGCCCATCTCATTAGATACGATTTGCTGCAACATAATTAAAGGAAAATGGGTAATTTATCAGGTTGCTTCTCATTAGATGATTTCCTTTGTGGGGAAATTAGCAATATGGTACAGTTCTGTTCACCCAACCACCTCCCAAAAAGGGTAACATCACAGTGAATTTCAAGAGCGATACTTGCAACTGAGCAGATATCAAAACGGCCATCTCAGAGAGTTCTCAAGCATTATCATGCATACATTCAACCAAACCTACTACATAAGAAACACTAGCTACTCAAAATAGAAGATAGACGCATTCTCCCCAACAAAGTATCAGACTACAAGGGGAGGAAAACACTTAGTCGACTTCCTCGATCTTCGGCCCTGCACCGCTACCACCAGTAGCCGGCCCATCCTCATCCATGCCCGCCCCCATGTCCGCTCCGGCGCCCTGGTACATCTTCGCAATGATCGGATTGCAGATGCCCTCCAGCTCCTTCATCTTGTCCTCAAACTCCTCGGCCTCCGCCAGCTGGTTGCCATCCAGCCACTGGATGGCCTGCTCGATCTCATCCTCGATCTTCTTCTTGTCGGCCGGAGGCAGCTTGGAACTGATCTTCTCGTCCTTGATCGTGTTCCTCATGTTGTACGCGTAGTTCTCCAACGCGTTCTTCGCCTCCACCTTCTTCTTGTGCTCTTCGTCCTCCGACCTGTACTTCTCCGCTTCCTGGACCATCTTCTCGATCTCCTCTTTGCTCAGTCTGCCCTTGTCGTTGGTGATCGTGATCTTGTTCTTCTGCCCGGTAGTCTTGTCCTCAGCCGACACGTTGAGAATGCCATTGGCATCAATGTCGAAGCAGACAGTGATCTGCGGCACACCTCTGGGGGCTGGAGGAATGCCCGAGAGCTCAAACTTGCCGAGGAGATTGTTGTCTCTCGTCCTCGTCCTCTCACCCTCGTAAACCTGAATCAAGACACCAGGCTGATTGTCGGAGTAAGTTGAGAACACCTGCTCCTTCTTCGTTGGGATGGTGGTGTTCCTTGGAATCAAGACCGTCATGACACCGCCAGCAGTCTCCAGACCAAGGGAGAGAGGGGTGACATCCAGCAGCAACAAGTCCTGCACTTTTTCGTTGCCCTCGCCGCTCAAAATAGCAGCCTGAACAGCGGCACCATAGGCAACAGCCTCATCGGGGTTGATGCTCTTGCAGAGCTCCTTCCCGTTGAAGAAGTCCTGCAGAAGCTGCTGCACCTTGGGAATTCTGGTTGAGCCCCCAACAAGCACAACGTCGTCGACGCTGCTCTTGTCCATCTTGGCGTCCCTCAAACACTTCTCAACCGGCTCCATGCACTTCCTGAAGAGGTCCATGTTCAGCTCCTCGAACCTTGCTCTCGTGATGGTGGTATAGAAATCGACCCCCTCGTACAACGAATCAATCTCAATTGTAGTTTGAGCGGTAGAAGACAGAGTCCTCTTTGCCCTCTCGCAAGCAGTCCTCAGCCTCCTCAAGGCCCTCGGATTGCCGCTAATGTCCTTCTTGTGCTTCCTCTTAAATTCCTGCACGAAATGGTTCACCATCCGGTTGTCAAAATCCTCACCCCCAAGATGAGTGTCTCCGGCCGTGGATTTCACCTCGAAGATACCCTCCTCAATGGTAAGAAGAGAGACATCGAAAGTACCACCACCCAGATCGAAAATCAGTACGTTCTTCTCTCCCTTGCTGGCCGCCTTCTTGTCAAGGCCATAGGCAATGGCGGCAGCAGTCGGCTCATTAATAATTCTCATGACGTTGAGCCCGGAAATGACTCCAGCATCCTTTGTGGCCTGACGCTGGGAATCATTGAAGTAGGCCGGGACAGTGACCACCGCATTCTTGATGGTGGTCCCGAGGTAAGCTTCTGCGATCTCCTTCATCTTTGTGAGGACCATTGACGATATCTCTTCCGCCGAGAATTGCTTCTCCTCGCCCTTGTACTGGACAACAATCATGGGCTTGTCGCCGGGGCCGGGGATGACCTTGAAGGGCCATAGCTTCATGTCACTCTGAACTGAAGGGTCAGAGTAGCGCCTCCCAATTAAGCGCTTTGCATCTGAAAACAATCAAAATGTCAGAATTCTAAACAAAGCTGGAATACAAGCTGATACTAGACGATAAGCACTAGCTCAGACTGCATGATTCCTTAAAACTCCCAAGTCAACTCAATCTACAACACTGGAATCAAGCTGAGCTTACAACCATCTCTGCTAAGACCAATCAAATTTGAACTATTTTACCAGGACTAAATACATGACAAATTGTGTTCAAAAATTGGACTGTCATCAACCTTGATAGAGAAACATAGGCACCCAAAGCTTTGTGTCGATCTTTCCACCAGCAAAAATAAATAAATGTATACCCAAATCATGTTGGATCGAATAAAAACAGCAAAAACCAAGGAATTATCAACAATTATTTTAGAAAACGCAAAATAGTCTTATCACCGACCTTATCTAGGTCCTAATCCCAAATCTAAGTGTTTTCTCCTTTATTTTAATTTACAAAATAATTGCTAAAATGAAATCAATTGGGCAGTCCAGTTACATTTTTTAGCACTTACAAATAATTCATATTAAAAATCTAGAGTAAATACCAACTTCCAAATTATGCCAACAATTATGTCAAGAATTACGAGTATTCCGTCAACTTAATATTCCTATCATCTTGTAATTTACTGTAAAAGAAATCAAGTTTACTTACAAAAAGCGACTTCTCAAAATTCATTTTAACCCTAAAATCGAACTTATCTGTTGTTTACGGATTCAGCTGTGCAGAACACCAATATCAATTCAAAAACGGAGAAAAATTTGAAGGATAAGTGAAAACTCACCAAAAACGGTGTTGGTGGGGTTCATGGCGACCTGGTTCTTGGCCGCATCCCCGATGAGCCGCTCGGTGTCGGTGAACGCCACGTAGGACGGCGTGGTCCTGTTCCCCTGATCGTTGGCGATAATCTCCACCCGATCGTGCTGCCACACTCCCACGCACGAGTACGTCGTGCCGAGATCGATCCCAATAGCCGGTCCCTCGCCCTTTGCCATCGATTTCAGCAATCAACGAGCAAAAATCTAAGGTTTATAGCACGAAAACGTTGGTTTTTTCAATTTTCTTCTTAAAATCGCTTCGCACACTGAATGGAAAGGGAGAGGTGATGTGTTTTATAGATCGGTTTGAATTCCGGAAGGTTCGGGCCGTGGGGTTTTGGACCGTTGGATTTAGATACTATGGACGGTGATGATCGGTTGAGGTGCCATGTGGACGGTGGAGGATGGTTCGATAGAATTCTGGCTATTTCTAGAACTCTCCTTTGAGTTGGCATTTTGTTCGATTCTCTTAATTTCCCTGAAAGGTTATTTTTATTTTATTTTTAAATAAAAATTGACCGCCTGACGAATCGGGTATTTACGGGCCGCTCCACGTACCAGCAATACTGTCTGATGCTATTTAAGTTTACTGGCTGATGTAATAAGAATGAGTTTATCTTGTGTTGTAAATACGTTAGAAATAACACAGGCTTACGGTGCATGTCGTCAAAAAAAAAAAAAAACTACACACGCACAGAACAGAGAAGAAGAGAAAAGTATAGATGTGTTTGTGTGAATCGTTGGAGGTAAAAAGGGGAAAATCAGTGGCTAAATTGCTATAAAAAAACCTTTTGCAAAGGCAAAATGTAACAATATTAATGGTAAGCTTGCAAATAAGGGCATTGAGTGGGATTAAACCCAACTTCCCAGTGCCAACCCCAAAAGGAATCCGAATCTCCCGTCCATCGCCAAGGGGCCCCACCTCACCAAGATGGCACAATGCACATAGTGCACGGAGTGGAAAAAAAACCACACAGAAAGAATGCGATGCGCGTGTGAAACCGAGGAGCGAGAATTATGTGTGTGTGCGTGCATCGTTTGGTGTAAAGGGGATAAAATCAGAGGCTAAATTGCAAAAAGAACCTTGGGGGTGCAAAGTGAAACAATCCCAATGGCAAACCCAGAAATATGTGTAAAGGGATGTGCATTTTGGTTAGATGAAGAATCAATAGAAAGCTTGCAAATAAGGGGAAAGAGGATGTGCATTTTGGCTAGACAAAGAATCAATGGCAACCTTGCAAATAAGGGGAAAGAGGATGTGCATTTTGGCTATACGAAGAATCAATGGCAAGCTTGCAAATAAGGGGAAAGAGAATGTACATTTTGGTTAGATGAAAGCAAATAAGGGGAATTGGTAGGCATTAAACACAACTCTCCAAAGCCACACCCCAAAGAAGCCCACTCTCCCCACCCACCCCAAAGGGGACCTCATCATGCCAAGGTGGCAAACGCTAAACCAATTGTTTGTCCTAGCTAGTAGGTTTGTCCAAGTATGACAAACATCCCATCAAAACCATCGTTTGTATAATAAACTAGAAATAACGCGTGCACACAGTGCACAACGTCAAAAACCCCTTTGGAAAGGATGCGGCGCACGTGCGAAATCGATAAGGAGCGAGAAGTGTGTATGTGCGCATCGTCGAGGTTAAAGGGGGGGAATTAAGGGCTAAAATGAATTTAAAAAACAATTCGAATAGCAAACCCGTAAATATGTGGAAGGGGATGGACATTTGGGTTTGATGAAAAAGCAATGGCAAGCTTGCAAACAAGGGGAATTGATGGTCATTTAACCCAACTCCCCAAAGATACACCCCAAAGCAAGCCCAAAATCCTACCCAACCACAGGTGGCAACCACCATGATGGAGTGGCAAAGCCTAGGCCCATCACGTGTTCTATTGGGTAGGGTGGCAATTCGGGCCGACCCAGTCTTAGCAGGCTGTGCCAGCCCGGTCGAATTTTCTTAAAGGATTTGTCCGGCCAGGCCCAATAAGACTTCGGGCCATTCCAGTGCGACTCGAGCATGGTCCGATAAAAATTCGGGCCGCTCGGCTCGGTCCAATAGGGTTCAAAGAATAATTGGGCTTTGTTGTTTATTAGATTTCCACAAACCCTCTGTTTATGATGTATCTTTAAATGCTACTAGAATTTAATTTAGAATGCAAACTACATGCAAGTACTAGAGCAAATTGATAGTTCACCATATGAGCTTTTTTCGAAGTAAATTCTCGTGTAATGAATTTTCAGAATATGAACTCAATCTATCCACAAGATGTCCATCTAGCTTATTTTTTTTGTCGGCAAGTTTGAATCGAGCTACTTTGTGTTGTGATAATTGTATGGTTCAAAGATTGCTTTATGATCGAGCTACTTTGTTTTGTAAATCGAGCTACTTTGTTTGAATCAAGCAACCTCAAAAGGATTTCGTGTCGTCCAATGAGCCGAATAGCTTGCCCCGGGCCCAGCAAGAAAATGAATCGTATAGTACCAGCCCGGCCCGATAACGATTTTAGGCCAAAATTACCGGCCCAGGCACAGTCTTATCGTGTCGTGCACATGCCGTACTATCGTGCCGGGCTGAAAATAGCCACACTTACAATTGTGATTGTCTTAGTTGTTGGATAATGTGGATGGCAAACAACACTAGAAGGGGGGGTTGAATAGTGTTGTATAGAGATAAACTTTTTTCGTTATTTACAAATTAACACAAAACAAATCCTTCTAATGTTGCCTAAGAAACCAAGTAGCGTGATCTACGCTTGGTTCTTAATCAACAACGTAATCTAATAATCACAGAGTAATTTCACAGCAGGTAGTCGACTCCCTATGAACAGTAGTCGACTCCCAGAGAATTTATAAGCACAGTTAAAATAAGATTACGAGAAAGACAAATATTATATTGTTATTCACAGCAGATAAAGTAAAGTTAATCTTTGCAATAGATGAACAACAATTAGCAAATAAAGTAAGAGCAAAGATAAACAAACACAGATAAGCAATCGCAGACACAAGGATTTTTATCCTGGTTCCCCACAACTTTTGGGTACGTCCAGTCCCCGACCAATCCGGTACGAGATTTTCCACTATCTGCTTTGGCAAATACTAGTACCTAACTCCACTCGTTAGGATTTCCAACAACCTAGTCTTGACCAGGATTTCCAACGGCAACACCTAGACTTGTCTAGGGTTCCAACAACAACACAATAAAAATCAATATCCAATTCACCACAATAAATTGGTGGAGATTGGTATTACACCCGGATTCTATAGCCAAATAGTAATAGACGAGATTACGTGTAGTGGCTTGATAGAATAAGATTCTAGATCACACAAAGATACGAATGAATTCTTTGTGATCTAGATCTAATGTTTTTCAAAAATCCTTTAAACAAAAATCAAGAGAAAAGTAATACGGATTTGAAAAACAGTTAGCCAATAAAACGAGATTATGATCTTCAGAAAGTAATAACAGAATTTACAAGATCACGAATAAAACAGAATTAGCTAAAGAGAGAATGAGAGCTTAGAACTTTAGAGCGTTTGCACAAGAGAATTTGAATTCAATAGTTGTTGTATTTTTCTCAATGAAAATGGTCCTCTATTTATAGGAGAAATCTGAGATTTTGAAATTCAAATTACTTTGACTTTTGTCCCGAAAATCATGGGAGAAAATCGCTCAACGATATTTCAAAATTCAAGTCAAAACTTCAAACTTCGACAGTTGGTAGTCGACTCCCTGGGAGTGATAGTCAACTCGCAGTGTGTTTCAGGAAATTTTGATTCTCAGTTGGTAGTCGACTCCCTACCTTTGGTAGTCGACTCCCAGAGGAGTTTTTCCTGCGACACAACTAGTCAAATAAGTAGCTAACTTGTAACGACCAGTAATTTTCAACAGTTCAATTTACGTATTTCTACGTATTTTTAAGAATAAATTTAACTTTATAAATGTTAGTCAAGAATTTTCTAACAAAACTGATTTCAAGAATTCTTAAAAAAATATTTTAGAGCACTAGACTTATCATATTGTATTTCAGCAATTTTAGATTTCCTCAAATGCCCAAAACATTTCTGTTAAAATTCATCTCCCAAAATTACCGTTTTGATTCGACGAATTTATTTTCTATTCAAACGTATTCAAAACGTTTTCAAACTTCTACAGTAACATCCTATTATCATTTAGGGCTTCCCACATTAATTTCGTAATTTTCGGACATCATTTCAGCATAGAACCCGCAAACCCGCTTTCTAAATGTTTTGGCCTAAAACTAGTATTTCCGTAGCTCAAATCCCAGAACGGATCTTGTATTCGCGATTCTCGCGTCGACACGATCCTGTGGGTATGTTTTCGTAATTTTTCGGAGTCGTTTGTAAAAACGTGCCTGTATTTCATCGTTTTACTATTTACCTTTCACTAATGATCTTTTTACCCTTTACTGAGTTACTTTTACCCCAAATTAAACCTAGATCTACCACTAATAATTTCCCTAACCCCACCCCCTCTTAACCCACCGTTTGGAGTGGGTGAGATCCGACACCCACCTCCCAAATATTGGTAGATCCAACCGTAGGTGTTATGGCTATCATTATTATTATTAATATTATTTTTATTACATTATATCTATTCCCTACTCTATATATTTCTCTCTACCCTGCTCTTTCATTTTCAACCTAAACACACAGTGGTAATATCTCCTTCCCCGTTCAAATAACCCAACCCACTCCCACACCCTCTCTCCCTTGTTAATTTCGAAAGCCAGGCAACTCTCTCGCTCTCTCTCTCAATCGCTCTCCCGCTCTCTATCTCATCTCTCCCGCCCTCTCTCGCCGTTCCCCGGAGGCGCACGTCGCCCGCCCTCCGAGAGCCCGCCTCCTCGACGCCGCAGTGCCCGGAGCTCCCCCGAACAGCGACGAGGCCTCTCGCCCAAGCGGAGCTCCGCCAAGGCCGCCAACGGCGAGGCACGTCGCCGTCGCCGTCGTCTCCCGGAGGATTGGCTGCCGCCACGTTCGCCCCGCTCCGCCGTGAACCCCGTCGCTCCGATCAGCCCCTGATGCGCCGCCACCGCCTTCGAAGCACGCCCGCCGCCGTGAGCCCCTCTCGGCCACCTCCGCCGCCGCTGTGGCCGTCGCCGGCGTCCCCTCGACCCACCGCCGTCGATCCCCTCCGCCGCCTTGCCGCCACCCGCCGGCAAGCACGAGCCCCCCAGCTGCTGTCGAAAGTCGACGGCGAGCGCGTAAGCTCGAGGGCATTTCCGTAAATACGGAGTGATTTTCGTATTTTCGTTTTTTAATTAATTAATAATATGGTTTTATGGTATAAAATCCATAACTTAAAATATAGTACCCAGAAAAATGTGGGGATAGCTCCAGAAAATCAGAAACGATATTCCGGACTCAATGGCGCTAGTCTCACTGCGAGCAGACGCCTACTTTTCCCAGAATCGTTTTTTGAACCTAAAAGATAAATACGTATAATTCGTTCTAAAAATCATAATTCGCTGTTTTCACTCACAATAATATGTGATAAAATTATATGTGCCAGTAGACTTCGAGACGGTCATTTTGACTGTTCACTCGAGTAATTCCGACTATGATTGCTCCCGGAACAATTTACAGAAGATACGCGCCACTTAAATAAATTGGGTTTTAAGCTAGTTTTGAGTTTCTAAAAATTATAAAAATTACTATAAACTTCAGAAAAATATTCCCTCTTGCAGTAAAACTATTTTTATCATATATAGTCTATATAAAAATTTAGGACCCTTTTCATCGCTGTTTTAACCAGTTTTAAAATCAGACACTCAACTTAAATAAATAAGAAAATAGGGTATTCTCTAACTAGTTATCTCTTGTGTTTACAGGTAGCAAATCTCGTGCATCGACACTAGATCCAGTCCTGGATCACTACCACCACCTCGAAGATAGTAAGTCACAGTAAATTCTACCCTTAGAAATATAGATAGTGTACTCGTATGAACATAGGATTTGACACCTAGTCTCAGAACAGTTATTGACCTGAACAGATTATTGGCATGCTTGACAGAAAGATTGTAACTGGAAATGTGAGAATGGTAAATGACTCGTAAAATTGCAAAGAACTGTAACCTGCACAGACACTGGGTTTTGGGGTAACTTATAATAGCGAGGGTGCGGGAGCGACTAGTCCAGCCTTTGTTGTCACCGTGCGGGTTCTAGCAACCCATCATAGTAGCCGGTGACAACCATCACAGATCACAGATTATTGCACAGTTCTCAGAGATTATTGCATAGTATTCATAGTATTCATAGCATAGTTCGCCCGGGTAGCACCCGTGGTAAGAGGTGGCCTCTTGGTTGCTCATTGCACCCCCCGTTATAAGTCACGAATTAGGCTAGGCACAATTACTCTCATTATTGCTATTGTCATTGATATCGTCATGGTTATTGCTATTGTCATTGCTCGGTCACCTTTACTTTACTTGTCACCCTTGCATGCTTGACAGATGTACTTTACTTATCGCATTTGCATGCTTGTCTGTCCCTACTTTACTTTCCGCACTTGTGTACTATAGACTGCTCCATATTTGTGCACTCCTCTTTTTCTATCGCTAGAATTGTTGTGACTTACCTTCGGTTCCATTTATGGCACCGGCAGACGAAGACCTGATCGAGGAGATTGCCCCAGAGTTCGTGGAGCCTACATTGACCCAGAGGCGGCAGAGTTTTAGTTACTTTTCTGTTGGTGTGTGTGTTGTACTGTGTATTTACTTTTCCGCTCTTCTTTTCAGTACTTCCTTAGGTATTTGTGAGAGAGTGTGCTGGTTGTTGTTGTACTTTAATTTGGACTGTAATAACGTCTGTACGCTGGTTTGAGTATTGTGGTACATCTCTGAGTTGTGGCTATGCTGATTTCACTGGTAAACTGCGGAACCTGCGAATAAACCAAATAAGTAACGGGCCCCCGAGAGCGGGTCGTTACATAACTCCAGAGTGTAGTGGAGTTTCACTACGGAATTACAAAACGACTAGCGAAAGCTCTCAAAATCATTTTTGAAGATGATTTAAAAGATATTCAAAAACATTTTAAAATCGTTTGTGTGTGTGCTTGTCTATACGATTTGCTTTAACAATACCCTAAAAAAGACACAACACACTCACTATAGACCAGGACACGTCTTCGGAAGCTTGATCAATTTGATGGAGTACATGTGAGCTTCACTTGAGCTTCTTGTTCTATTTGAGCTTTGAGCTTCATCATTTGATCTTAACCACATTTGTCCTTGTCTTTGAGCGTAGATTGCGCTTCTTTGAGTATGAATAAAGCTTTTCATTTTGTCGCATATCCTGCAAACTTAATTTGTAGTGTAGTTAGTACACTAAGTTTCATTTGATGTGCTCATTATCAAAATCACTTGGGGTGGAATTCAATTTCCATCACTAGTAGGACAAAGGTCTTCATTTGTAATATAGATAGGACAAACATCCCATCAAAACCATTATTTGTATAATAAACTAGAAATAATCCGTGCACACGGTGCACAGCGTCAAAAAACACCTACGGAAAAGATGCAGTGCCCGTTTGAAACCGAGAAGGAGCGAGAAGTGTGGGTATCGTCAGGGGTAAAAGTGTGGAAATTAATGGCTAAAATGCAAAAAAAACCATTAGAGGCAAACTGCAACAATTCCAATGCCAAACTTGTAAATATGTGGAAGCGGATGAGCATTTGGGGTTGATGAAGAAACAATGACAAGCTTGCAAATACGGGAAATTTGGTGGGGGGGGTATTTAACCCAACTCCCCAACGACACACCCCAAAATCTCATCCAACCCTACCTAAGTGGCAGCCCATCATGATGGGATGGCAAAGTCAATGCCAAACACTTTGGCTTGTTGGGGTTGTTCTAATAGGACAAAGGTCCTCGTTTGTAACTTAGATATGTTTCTTTTTCAATAAAAGTTACCTCTGTTATATGATAATGGACTCAAGAGAGAGAGAGCGAGAGAATTTCATTGCTAAGAAATAAGTCACCCTAGCTAAGAGCCATGGTGCTCTATTTATATATCTCATAGTGGGGAGGCCAAAATCCTCTAGGAGACCAAGGGTCCCCATTACTCTAAGTAATGTGGGCCTAATGAATGGGTAATGAAGGAGGGGAGGCCAAAGGCCTCCCTCATTCATAACAACCTCTCGTATTTCATGGTGTAAAAAAAGATATGCGCTGTATACACCGCTACTTATAGGAGTGTGTATAGGTGTTAGTGCCAAATTTTTTTCCAAATAAAAAAAAACCTGTTAGAGAGTAATAGGACTCAAGAGAGAAAGAGACAAGATTTCTTAGCAAAAGAATAAGTCACCATAGCTAAGAGCCATGGTGCTCTATTTATATATCTCATAGTGGGGAGGCCAAAAGCCTCTAGGAGACCAAGGGTCCCCATTACTCTAAGTAATGGGGGCCTAATGAATGGGTAATGAAGGAGGGGAGGCCAAAGGCCTCCCTCATTCATAACACTCCCCCTTACACATTCATCACTCCGGTCTCAGCTACTGAGGCAAGGGGTGGATACTTCTGGATCCAGAGTAAGTGTGTTTGCCTCGTTAAAACCTTAGCTGTGGAAAACCCAGTGGGAAAACCCAACAGCTTAAGGAAAAAGAGTGCAACCCACATGTTACTCCCCCTGATCCGTACAAGCTTCAGGCTTGCAGGTCTTTCAACTGTCGCATACCAATGTTCTTTACAAGCTTTACAAAAGTACATTTAGGCAATGCCTTAGTAAAAAGATCAGCTAAGTTGTTGCATGACTGGATCTGTCGAACTTCAATCTGCTTGTCGTTCTTCTGCTCGTGCGTCCAGAAAAACTTGGGAGAAATGTGTTTTGTCCTGTCGCCTTTGATGTAGCCCTTCTGAAGCTGAGCAATGCATGCGGCGTTGTCTTCGAATAGGGCAGTAGGCTCCAGATCACTGGTCTTCAGGCCAGTGGATTGGAGGATGTGTTGGACGACGGAGCGTAGCCAAAAAACATTCTCTGCTCGCCTCATGGATCGCGATGAGCTCTGCATGGTTGGAAGATGTAGCAGTAGTGGTTTGTTTTATCAGCTCGTTTGCTCTAAAATTCTTTGAGCTTTTCATCCCGTCTCCCCTCAAAAATTCAACCTCTACGCGCGAAGGAATCTATTGTTGCGGCGATCCGTTGCGGCGATCCTTTTTAGCATATTAGGAGCGTGGATTTTTCTTTCTACGGATCTTCTCTTTTTACAATCGTCCCTCGATTTTTGATCTAGAGGTAAACTCTTTTGAACCCGTAGAAAATTACAATATATTGTAAGCTAAGATTTTACATAGCTTTTCTAGATGCAATTCTATAATCTTGAATAAATCTGTCACTTTTTTATCTTCATCAAGATTTATAATTAAAAAAACCCATGTGAAACCTTTCAACTTCTCCTTACAACCATTTGGAAATATTGATATGGAAGATTGTTGTTGATCTATACTTGTTGGAAAACTTTTTTCAAGTATTACGGCCATTTCGACTACGGTGTGACCGAGTTACTTCAGAGTCAAAAAAATAAATAAATAAATAAATAATAAAAAGAAATTCAATGTGAGTGTGCCCTTTGGCAATGTGGAATTTGGTCAAGAATGCAAAATCTGAAAGTTCCATGTTTCCAATACTTTGGTCTACACTTGGTGAGAATTGGCCAGTGCACCAAGGCCCTTAATTTGTGTGCGCCAAGACATCATGTTGTGGTTTCCTTTGACCGTCTATACTCCATCAGGGGTTTTGGAAATTGATCATTTGGTAATCACATGAATCACTTTTGAAAAGGCTTGGGTCGGATTGACAATGTCCTTGCCTTTATCTTCATTCCCTTAAAAATTTATTTGAAGTCTTCTTTCCAATTAAATTTTTTAAACATTCGGGCCTGCAGCCCAATTATAAATAATAAATTAATTGAGTTGTTTATTGGGCCTGAAGCCCAGTTTATAACAATAAAAATTAATTTTCTATTTCTTATGGGCCCGAAGCCCCAATGAGATCAATAATTCATTTTAATTTCTAATTTGGGCCTGAAGCCCAGTTAATCCAATTGCAAAATGGATATGTTAATTAAATTTTTGTAAATGGGCCTGCAGCCCAAATATTAAATTAATTATTAAAATGATTATTATTTTACTTATGGGCCTGCAGCCCCAATCATAATAATAATTCATTTTTAATTCTTGTTTGGGCATGTAGCCCAGTTAGCTAGATTTCTAATATTATGTACACCATCTCTCTTGCATTGTTAATTTTTTATGGAATATTAGGATTTTTCAAAATATAATTATCTTAAAGATCCTGAGACCGCTCTGCCGTTAGTCAACTAACCTAACGGTGTATGACGTTTCCACGTGGTCTACAAGATATTTATATTTTCTAGTTTCCCTTACCATATGTTTTGCTTGAGATATATGCGTGGTTGTTTACTTTTATGCCCGTAGCATATTTAGAACTGCGTGGATGTTTAAATCAGTAAAAATGTGTTTTTCGGGATCGGCCATTGTATACCTATTTACTTTCCTTGCACTTTTATTTTCTTTTTGAGAGAATTTGTAAGTGAGGAAATTTGTATTTTAAAGCCAAAGCTCGATGCAACAGCACATAGAATTGATGAAAACTCCTTCAATGGATCATGATGTCGGTCAATGTGCTTGGCTAAGTTTGCTGGACCAACCTAGCTTGACTGGGTAACAAGTGGTCCTGGCTTAGTCAATTCCCTGGCCGAGTCCGCTGGACCGCAAGGAGTCGATTCATGACTGTGTAAGCCAAAGCTCGATGCAACAGCATATGAAGACGGAGATATAGGGACCCAGTTCAGTTTGGGTTTCCAAAGTTGTATTATTTTTTTTATTATGGACTTTAAACGAACTTTGGACTGTGTACTATTTTGGGTATCTGGCCGATCCCCGCATTTTTACTTGTTTATTTCTTTATGCATGAATTTTTGAATTTTAATTAATTCATGCTCATTTTAAAATACGTAGATAAATGGCAAAATTGGCAAGCGTCGATTTCGAGGTCCTCGATTCTGCAGGGACAAATTACCTGAGTTGGCGAGTGGACCTGAAGTTCCACTTGCGTTCAATGGCCCTCCTTGGGTCCATTTTGGCTCCTTCCTCGGCCCCAGCAGCGGCCGAAGCTTCTGCTACAGCTAGCAGCAGCTCCACAACCACTGTATCCGATGTAGATAAGGCGAAAGCCATAATCTACATTAGGAAGCATATAGATCGGACCTTAAAGGCCGAATACTTAACGGTTGAGGACCCGAAGGACCTGTGGACAGCACTGGAAGCACGGTATAAAAATCAAATTGATGTTATATTACCTCGTGCCAGTTATGAGTGGGAAAACCTCAGACTTCAGGACTATAAGTCCGTCGCTGAGTATAATTCTGCACTTCATAACATCACCTCACGCCTGAAGTTGTGCGGTGAAGAAGTGACAGAACAGCGCATGTTGGAAAAAACATTTACCTCGTTTCACGAGAAAGATGCAATCCTCATGCAGCAGTATCGTGAACGCAACTTCACGAGATTCTCCGATCTGATCTCATGCCTACTTAGAGCAGAGCAGAATCGAGATTTACTGCTAGCAACTCATAACTTACGTCCAGCTGGCACTGCCCTTATCCCTGAAGCCCACCACGTTTCTCCCCAGAAGTGGAAAAACAAGAGGACGACTAAAAATACTAAAGGGAAAGCGGTAATGAAGCAACCAAGAGGTGCAGCTCCCCAGACAAACAAAAACAATAAAGGGAAAAGAAACTTCACTTGGAAACGAAAGGACACCAAGCACGTGTCACTTCCAAAGAAGACCTGGGAGGACAAATGCCATAGATGCGGCATGACTGGCCATTGGTCCAGAAACTGCCGCACTCCTCGCCACCTACAGGATCTATACCAGGCGAGCCAGAAGTCTCGACCTGAAACAAACTTGGCAGGTGTACAGCCGCCAACAGTCTTTACTTCTAAAGACTTCGAGAACGACGATCTGCTAGATTGAGCATCATCATTTATCTATGCATTTAGAATTCGATGTATCTTCATCTGTTATTTGCTTTAGTGCGGACTTTTATTTATGAATGTTGTCTACATTTTCCCTCAAATAAAATTTCTTTTTTTGGCTTATATAGATGATGTCTGAGTGCCTAGTGGACAGTGCCTCGACGCACACAATCCTTCGCGATCATTGCTATTTTAATAGCTTAAACAAATATGACGGTCCTGTTATCACAATTTCAGGACTGTCCCAAATAATCGAAGGAACTGGTGAAGCAATTATATTGCTCCCAAATAACACAAGACTTCAAATTAATAATGCATTATTCTCTCCTATATCAAACAGAAATCTCGTAAGTTTCAAGGATTTCCGTTTAAACGGATATCACTTAGAGACCAGGGATAAAAATAAGGTTGAATATCTAATTGTAACTCGTCAAAAAGATGACCGGAAGATCATCTGCGAGCGATTCAAGGGACTCCCGTCGGGTCGATTCCAGGTCCGATCTATATGTTTCCTAATGTAGATTATGGCTTTCGCCTTATCTACATCGGATACAGTGGTTGTAGGGCTGCTGCTAGTTGTAGCAGAAGCTTCGGCCGCTGCGGGGGCCGAGGAAGGAGCCAAAATGGACCCAAGGAGGGCCATCGAACACAAGTGGAACTTCAGGTCCACTCGCCAACTCAGGTAATTTGTCCCTGCAGAGTCAAGGACTTCGAAATCGACGCTTGCCAATTTTGCCATTTATCTACGCAATTTAAAATGAGCATGAATTAATTAAAATTAAAAATTCATGCATAAAGAAATAAACAAGTAAAAATGCGGGGATCGGCCAGATACCCAAAAATAAACAGTCCAAAGTTCGTTTACAGTCCATAAAAGGAAAGAAAAATACAACTGCGGAAACCCAAACTGAACTGGGTCCCTATATCTCCGTCTTCATATGCTGTTGCATCGAGCTTTGGCTTACACAGTCATGAATCGACTCCTTGCGGTCCAGCGGACGCGGCCAGGGAATTGACTAAGCCAGGACCACTTGTTACCCAGTCAAGCTAGGTTGGTCCAGCAAACTTAGCCAAGCACATTGACTGACATCATGATCCATTGAAGGAGTTTTCATCAATTCTATGTGCTGTTGCATCGAGCTTTGGCTTTAAAATACAAATTTCCTCACTTACAAATTCTCTCAAAAGAAAATAAAAGTGCAAGGAAAGTAAATAGGTATACAATGGCCGATCCCGAAAAACACATTTTTACTGATTTAAACATTCACGCAGTTCTAAATATGCTACAGGCATAAAAATAAACAACCACGCATATATCTCAAGCATAACATATGGTAAAGGAAACTAGAAAATATAATTATCTCGTAGACCACGTGGAAACGTCATACACCGTTAGGTTAGTTGACTAACGGCAGAGCGGTCTCAGGATCTTTAAGGTAGTTATATTTTGAAAAAATAGAATCCTAGTAAACCATAGATAATAATTTGCAAGAGCGATGTTTAAATAAATTTTTCAACATGGACTATATAAACTAATTGTGTTTTTACAAAGTTTTCTCTGAGTTTAAATATGCCAATTTTATATCCCGTTATAAAAAATATAAATATTTCTCATATTTCAAATGCCGAATTTATAAATTATTTTGTGGCTTCGGGCCAAAAAATAGTTTTAATTATATGGGCTTGTGGCCCATTCCGCAGTTACGCATAATCATTTGCCTCTAAATTTTGGCTTCGGGCCAAATTAGAGTTTTAGCTGTTAAAAAAATAAATTTGTAATTGTATGGGCATGAAGCCCAACTCACTGAAATTATAACCCAATGGCCCATAGGGTTTATTTTGTGAAAACCCCTAATCTCACTAAAAACAAGAGGTTTCATTGATGTATGTGTTCCCATTGGAAGGTGAGGCACTTTTGACCTGTGGTTATTGGGCTTCTTGAGTCCCTACACCCAATATGATGTCACTTTTGTGAAGCTATGAGGCCACGTATGGCAGTCACTAAGAAAATGTGTTAATCATGCGGGAAAGGTGTAGCAAACATTGGGAAAATTCCAGGGAAACAGTTTGGTTAACTAGAAATCCATAGAGAGCTAAGAGATGAAAGTTTGCTTTGAACTGTTATGCAATGCACACATATTTTGTTGAACACCTAGTGCACTTCTTCGTATTAATCTTTCTTTAATCAATATCTAACAATTTACATATTTTCTGTAATGTTATACATGATCTCCAAATGTTGTAAAGTGACAGGACTATATCCAGAGTAACGAGAATTCATGTAAAGTGATAGGCACAAAGTGATAGGACTATATGGACTATATCCGGTTCTACAGTTAATCTCTCTTCGCATACAAGAATTTATTTTAATCGGATATAGTCCAGTCACAAGAAAAATTTATTCCAGAGTTGGAACTTCATTTCGATATAGTCCGATCATAATTTCGATATAAATGTGATTGATAACAAATTTTTCTTTCTATTATTTTAATTTTTACTTGTATGCAAACATGGTAAAAATTTTTATGTATAGTCCGTTGTAATCTACGGGAATAAGACGTATACCTCTAGATCGATGATCTAGGGACGACCGTAGAAAAGATCCGTAGAAATAAAGATCCGAGCTTCCGAACGCTTCCGGAATGCCGCAACGCTCCAACGAATCGCCGCAGCAACCAAAGATTCCTTGCGCGTAGGGGATCAATTTGGTGGGGATTTTAGGCTTGGATTCTTGCTCAAGGAAGAACACGTGCTGATAACGTGTTAGAGAGTAATAGGACTCAAGAGAGAAAGAGACAAGATTTCTTAGCAAAAGAATAAGTCACCATGCTAAGAGCCATGGTGCTCTATTTATATATCTCATAGTGGGGAGGCCAAAAGCCTCTAGGAGACCAAGGGTCCCCATTAATCTAAGTAATGGGGGCCTAATGAATGGGTAATGAAGGAGGGGAGGCCAAAGGCCTCCCTCATTCATAACAAAACCAAGGATGATTTGACAATTCAATTAATATTCTTTCTACTTTTGAAAAACAAAAGTACATACACCTCTTCTCATAGGAGTGTATATAGCATAACTCAAAAAAAAAAAACACTCAACTTTTCTTAAAACAAGAAAATGGATGATAAATCTTCAATTTTATCAAAGGTGCACAAGGTATAACAAGTTCATGATCCAATCATCGCAGTAGAGATACCAACTGTCAAAAGGCTTCCCGTAAGCAAAGGGCGTATATTTATAGCTTGAGCTACGCTCAATATGCAACGGACAAAATGCGTCAGTCGAAGAAATCTGCGGCAGAGTAATGATTTTCAAGCCTTCTCAGCTCAAACCCACGACCACCGCCACCTCCTTCTCTTCACTCTCTCTTCGGACAATCTCCACTCTCTCGTCATGCGCCGCAGAGCCCAAACCCGATGCGCTCCGCATCATCGCCGACCACACGAACCCCGATATCTCATGCTTCAACCAAAAGGGCTTCTCAGAGATCGCGAGCCGGATCGCCGGCAGAGCACTCCATTGCCTCTCCATCCGCCACCGCCTCGACCTGGGCATCTTCCGATACAACACTCTCATCAGCTTCTACTTCAAGGCTGGGAACCCCGAAGCCGCACTCAACACGTTCGACGTAATGCCGAACAGAAACGTCGCTTCTTGGAATACAGCCATATCATGGGTGTTCAAAACGGGCCTATTCAGTAAGGGAATGGTGTTGTTTAGAGAGATGAGAGAACATGGTTTTGGGCCAAACGGGTTTGTGCTCGCTAGCATTGTGACAGCGTGGAACAAGTGTTTTTCGAGCATTGGTTGGGGTATTGAGGTCCATGGATTGGTTCGGAAACTCGGGTTGATGAGTGATGTTTATGTGGGCACTGCATTGCTGGATCTTTATGGTAAATGTGGGTTTGTTGATGATGCTCGGATGTTTTTTGAGGAGATGACGGAGAGAAACGTTGTTTCTTGGACTGCTTTGATGGTGGGTTATTCGTTGAATGGGCTTCCAGAGGAAGCCGTGAAGGCTTATCGAAGAATGAGAAATGAATTGGTTGATTGCAACCAAAATTCGTTCGCAACAGTGATTAGATCATGTGGGATGCTGGAGAACGAAAAGCTGAGCCTTGAGGTTCTTGCACATGTGGTGGTTTCTGGATTCGAAGCTGAGGTTTCTGTTGCAAATTCGCTTGTCGCCCTGTTTGGGAAATTGGGACGAGTAGAAGATGCTGAGCATTTATTTAGCCGGACCCGGGAAAAGGATACGATATCATGGAACTCGATGATAACAGTGTATTCTCATGAGAAAATGTCTGAAGAATCCTTGCGTTGTTTTGCTAGAATGCGCTGTGGTAATGTCAAATCAGATCACACCACTCTGTGCTGTTTGATATATGCATGCAATGGTGTGGATCATTTGAAATGGGGAAGGGGGTTGCATGCTCTTGCTACCGGGAGCGGCCTTGGTTCCTTTATTTCGGTATGTAATACTCTTGTTAATATGTACTCCATGTCAGGAAAGTTGAAAGATGCCGAGCTTGTGTTTCAGGAAATGCCCGAGAGGGATTTGATTTCATTCAACACCATGATGTCCTCCTACATCCAAAATGGACATGACACCAATGCCTTGGGGCTCTTTGATCAGCTGCTTCGATTGAAACAGGCACCAAATCAAGTGACATTTGCTAACGCACTGGGCTCGTGTTCTAATCCCGAAGCTGTATTAGATGGCAAAGCAGTTCATGCCCTTATCATTCACAGTGCCTTGCTTGATAATATGCTTTTGGGTAATGCTCTAATAACAATGTATAGCAATTGTCATGCCATGAGAGAAGCCAACCGTGTGTTTCGAGTGATTCCCAGACGTGATTTGGTATCATGGAACACACTTATAGGCGGACATGTAGAAAATGAAGAGCATATGGAAGCAATGCAAGCATTCGTTCGGATGAGAGAATCTGGAATAGTGGCAAATTACATAACCATGGTGAATATTCTTGGGATTTGCTCGGCTCCAAAGGATCTAATGAAGTATGGAGCACCACTTCATGCACATACAATTACTTCCGGATTTAATTCTGATGAATTTGTTAAGAATTCCCTGATCGCAATGTATGCAAAGTGTGGTGATTTCGATTCCAGTGGGGGTTTATTTGATTCATTAGACAGGAAAAGTGCAGTTTCTTGGAATGCATTGATTTCCTCCAAAGCTCACCATGGCCGTGGAGAGGAGGCATTGAAGCAATTCATTGAAATGCGTCATGCTAGAATGGATCTTGATCGGTTTAACCTCTCCGGGGGGTTTGCAGCAGCTGCGAGCATGGCCTCACTTGAGGAAGGTCAGCAGCTCCATAGTCTGATCACTAAGCTTGGATTTGATTTGGACCTTGACGTGGCAAATGCTGCAATGGATATGTATAGTAAATGCGGAAAAATGGATTATGTCCTAAAATTACTTCCTGAACCAAGCAAGCGTTCACGACTGTCGTGGAATATTCTGATATCAGGGTATGCCCGTCATGGGCATTTCAAGAAAGCTGAGGATACTTTCAAGGCAATGCTTCGCAGTGGACCGAAACCAGACTATGTTACCTTTGTTTCCCTCCTCTCTGCATGCAGCCATGGTGGTTTAGTAGACAAGGGTCTTGAGTACTACGAGTGTATGTATTCGGAGTTTGGTATTACCCCAAGAATAGAACACTGTGTTTGTATGGTTGACCTTCTCGGTCGTGCAGGGAGGCTAATGGAGGCAGAGAAGTTCATAGAAGAGATGCCAGTGCCACCCAATGATTTCATATGGCGGAGCTTGTTGTCTTCAAGTAGAACTCAAAAGAATCTTGATATAGCGGAGAGAGCTTCCCAGCGCCTTCTGGAAGTGGCCCCTTCAGATGATTCCGCTTATGTTCTCCTCTCAAATGCTTATGCATTTAATGGAATGTGGGAAGATGTCGATAAGCTGAGAATGCATATGAAGTCCATCGATGTGAAAAAGAGACCAGCTTGCAGTTGGATTAAACAGAAGAATAAGGTGAGTACGTTTGGCATTGGCGACATGGCTCATCCACAGACAAAACAGATTGAGATGAAGTTGGAGGAGGTTTTGCAGATGGTTAAAGAACTTGGTTATGTTCCTGACACATCCTTATCGTTACACGACACTGATGACGAGCAGATACAACATAACCTATGGAATCACAGTGAGAAGCTTGCTCTAGCTTTTGGGCTGATGGAAGCCCCAGAAGGAGCAACAATAAGGATTTTTAAGAATCTTCGAGTGTGTGGGGACTGTCATCTGGTGTTCAAATTAGTTAGCAGAGCTGTGGATCGAGAAATTGTGCTGAGGGATCCTTACAGGTTCCATCATTTCAGACGGGGGATTTGCTCATGTTCAGACTACTGGTAGCAACGAAATTGATATCAAGAAACGGATTCAGATTAAATCTGCAGATAGTGCAAACAAAAGCCTGGATGCTAGTATGGGTCATTGTCAAAGACTACATGTATAATCGTGGAAAAGATAAATATAGGCTGACGATACTTCTCTAGCAGAAAAAGATCATTGAGCAACTCTACCTGTAAGTAATTTTTTGATTATTTTAAGTATTAATTTTGAAAGTCGTATACCTTCTTTTATGAAGTATATTTCAGTACTCTCATATAATTTTTCATGTGTTTTCATTTGTTCAACGAGATGCTTAGTATTCTTTTTTTAAGTTTTGGTTCTCGTATTTGTTGTTGTTAAGTTGAAGAATTTTATACTGCAAAATATATTTTTCCCTAAAGTAGGCTGAATAATAATCACCAAGGACCCGAATACCCCTCCCCCGGCCCTCCACCCAAAACCGCCGCCGCCGCCGCCGCCGCCGCCACCACACGTACACACCACATCAAGGTCGCACATGGTTTTGAATACACATCTAGAGTTTGCTACAATGGTTGGCATGTGATGTCATATATTGTGCTTATCTCGACATGCATGTGTTCATGTCACATAGGTCTGCATGCATATCTGCTTAGATTTGAATCTAAAGACATGTTGTCATGCTTCTGCTTTTAGTTCACAAATTCTTTGTGGGCACTAAATCTGCGTAGGCGTTTCAAGTACAATCCCAGACGAATATGTGGTTTTAGGATTGAGATGGTCATGAAAGGCGTTTCATGACTCTTCGACGTGAAGAACCTTTCTTCTTTGTGAGTGTCTCAAAAAAGTGACGACTTGGCTCGCGAGGTTTGTTCAAGGCTGGTGCATCCTCGCTAACAATCCAAAAGACATGAACCCAACTCATATGTTGCTGTCACTGTATAATTTTGGATTCAGTAATCCAAGGCTCAAAATGAACACTAACACTAACACTAACCTTTTCCTTAATGAATAGATTTCCTAATAATCCAAATCGCCTCCATTTCCTATATAAACCCCTCCCTGGTTCACTCTGATTTTCAACACGAAAAATATTCTTCCCCCCTCCTCCCTTTCTATTCAATCAAACTTTCAAACCTGAAGATGCCGTTCCATGTTTGCTCTTTCTATGTCTTTGCAACGGTGATGGTGATCGGATTACTTGCAGAGGCCGGCGTCTCTCAGGCACCGGGCCCAGCCCCAACTATGCCCCCCTTGCCACCATCTCAATCTCCATCAGTTGTCCAGTCGTCATTCTCGCCGTCGCCTGTTGTAACGCCAAGACCGGTGTTGGCTCCTTCTCCTTCATCGTCTTTGAAGGCGATCCAATCGTCAGCTCCGTCTCCGAAATCTGCTATGGTGTCGCCACCTGCCCCGTCTCCATCCTCAATCTTGGGTTCACCATTAGAGGCACCGGCCATGTCACCTGCCGCTAACTCTGCCACTTTAGCTCTGCCTTCGTTTTTGATGTCTGCAATCTTTGGTCTTGTTGTTGTTGGATCGTTCGTGTTCCTCTTTTAGATCGAGTGTGGGGTTGTCCAGGCATTTTACATAATTAAAAATAATATGATAATAATATATTGATTTGGTATATTGCTTTTGGGTTCTGGGATTTCTTTTTGGTGCGTCAGGTAAAAGCAGTGTTAAGCAGATTAAGGTTATCGATCTTTGATTTTTCGTTGAACCAAACTCGCAATAATGTTGCCGTTCACATGAAGCCCCCGCTAGGTACTATGACCTTTTATAACTGTGATTAAGAACAAGCAAGGATATAAGAGATTCATATTGCTGCCATAAACCTTTTCTATGTCACAAACCGCTCACGCGCACACCCCGCCCCCCTGGTCTGCAAATGGAAGGCAAATGGAGGACTTGGTAGAAAGCAAACGAAAAGCTTTCATCAAGCTTTGATGGGAAAGCTACTGGCCAGATTTGTAGCAAAGCATAACTCAATGTGGGCTAAGGTGATAGCGCCCAATTGTGAGCCCTTAATGAATATATGAAAACAGCCTTATATGTGCGTGTAGGAAGTATATATCCTATGCATTACCCATAGATCGACAACAATATGAATATAAGTGGGAGTGAGATCTGTCTACCTAATTAGTGAATCTAACCGTGTTCATATGAACGAAGTAGACTATGCACATGTCTTCTTCTTGGATGATGGAGTCTCCAATGTACAGATCACCTCCTAACAAGCCACGACATATCGGCCTTTTGAGAATAAGACGATCTTTGTGGTGGTTAGATCTTAGAGATCTATTTTTTTGTATGTTGTAGTTTTGTGGTACATATTGAGGACCTCCTTATATGTAACATCTAAACCATCTTCTCTAAGTCATCTACAATCCTCACGGGAAGATCTGCCAGCCTAATAGGAAAATGTCAATGTCTTGAGTACCCTAAATCCTAACCATTCATATTATTAATCATAGTATCTTTCAAACCATCTTAAAATCAAGAAACATACAGTACTGCCGGTAAACCGTGCTAATTTCTACAAATATCTACAGTTCGTTACCGCAAGGTAAGGCACCATAGTTTCATACAGTGGCTTATCTTCCAATCAAATATATTGATGATCTTCTTGCACGCATGCCATTACGATCATGATCATCAGTTTTTCTACACATCACCTTACATGGCCGAATCATCTATAGCCCATCAGATAAGAATCAAGATAGAGTGGTTTGACCACAACCATCTTGACATTGGAGAATGTCATCAAGCAAGTTATATATGAAATCATAATGACATCCTCTTGTGGTGTTAATTTTCAAAAAACAACCTTAAATTTTGGGTATATTTCAAAATGCTATTCTGTACCTTGAAAAACACAATTATTTTTGAAGCTTTTTTTAGAATTTTCACAAAACAACCCTTTGTTAGCCCAGTGTCAGTTCCATTAGCACGTAAATGTCATAAGACGTTTTACTGTCCAAATTATGATTATCCTTAGTTTTTAATTATCTAAAACTAAAAATCCAAATACTTCTATCCCTATGCAATGTATGCCCAGGCAATGATGAGGTCGAAGAGGAGAAATGAGACATTTTGGAGGTGGATTTGGGTTTGGTCAGTAGAGGAGGAAGATGCAAGATTTGAATGGTTTTGGACTAGATTTAGATCGGATTTAGACGGTTTTGGGTCTGACCCAGGAGATTGGATGTTATTTTGAGTAACTGAAGGCGATCTTTGCGCAAGTAAAGGAGGGATAAGAGATATAAGTTGGTTTTGGATCGGGTTTGAGTCAGATTTGGATGGTTTTAAGTTGGTTCTGGAAAATCTGGGTGGGTTTGGGGTTGGATTAGGGGACAAGAGAAGGAAGGAACGAAGGAGGTAAGAGCACTGGATTGGGTTTCAGGTAAGAGGGGCGGAAATAAGGAAGAAGGGGAAAGGCTAACTAGGGGTTGGATTTGAGTTTAAAGCTGGAGATGATGTAGGGTTAGAGCTTATGGTTAGGTAGCAGGGAATGCGGAGGATGACGAAGTAAAAATGAATTTTTTAAATAAACCTATTTATTGATAAATTAATTTTAATATTTTGTTTTTATTTTAGTTTAATAGATAATTAATGACTATATATTTTATACCAATAGTACATTATTTACTAAAAATTCTTAATTGGTATATAGTTATAGATTAATGATCTATTACATTTTTAAAAAATATGCATTTAAAAAAATTACTTATTCCTGTTATTTTTAAATTCTTTGGGTTGAGATTCTTTATCTTGAAATGTTATGAAACTTTTTTTAATGATGCTTTTGATTTTTCGTATTTTTTAAAAAAATGTAAGAAATAAGTTTTTACACATCATTATTAACAATAAATACTTATAAATTATTTAAATTATGCATGAACATTTAATATATAGTTATACATCTATGTAGTTTTTGTGAGAATATATGTTGTTTTTATTATTTATAAAAACATATTCAGCTTAAATGTATTATACATTTATAGTTTTATAATTTTAAAAAAACTATAATGAATATATATAATTAAAATATCATGATATGTCTTATACATTTTTTTACTAATAAATCAATAATAAATAGTTTTACAATTTTGAATATGATTCTAATTTATTAACATATTAGTACTTCTATAAAATTTTATTTACTTTAAAATAATTTTTAAAACTTTTCTATGTAAAAATCATGTTATAAGAAAGAACAAACAAAGTAAAAATAGAAATAAAAAATTGGAGATTTTTTTTGAAATAATGGAAAATAGTATAGCATATAAAAAGAAAATATATAGTTGTTTTTTCTAAGTGGAATATGGAGGTATGCTGACAGCACAGGTTCAGCACATGTTCGGTTTACCTGTGCTGTCAGCAATTTAGGGATAAAAAATTTTAAAATTTTTTTGCAATGTGTTTTACGACTTTAAGTCTACCTCTCCACTGATTTTCAAGTGAATCCAACACTTTTTGGGCCTACATCCATGCATTTCAAAAAGATTGCGCCAACACTTTCAGAAATTAAGCTACTTTTTCAAATGCATGGATGGATGCTCAAAAAGTATTGGATTCACTTGCAAATTGGTGGAGAGATAGCCAACAAGTTATAGAATACATTGCAAAAAATTTTAAAAAATGTTTTTACCTCCCCAAAATGCAGACAGCTCAGAAAAATTTTATGTGCTCAATATTCCTCTTTTTCTAAATATATGACCGTTATTAAAACATATCTTAAAATTCATGATATATTTATGGAACTTAATAAAGAAAGGCATCATGCCTATGAGCCCTTATTTAAAAATAAATACATAAATGATGGCATTTTTGGTCTTTTTTCGAAACGGTCGTGAAATAGGTTTGTGAAACTTCAATGGTTCAGGTTAGTTTTATGTTTTTAAAGTTTTGTATAGTATTTTGAAAGCTACATAAAATTTAAGATAATTTCTTAGAATTTAGCCCCTTTTGTAGTAGTACACACGCTAGCGAAGCATAACATATGTGGTAAGAATACGTCCTACAGTTAACTCATAGTAAGTTCATCGAGACAAATCTATGCGGTATAGATTACAACTCGAAGTATGACGGGATTCTCATATCGTTAATTACAATTGCATGTCTTATAAAAGCTGTGTTGTGATTTCTAGGCATCTCATCCAGCCTCACTCTCTCAGCGGTAAGTGTGATTATTCATGCGAGTTGGTCAATTACGACCTGTTCGACATAGTTTTCAAAATATGTACATTATTTGTGCATAAACAAGAATCATGGTCATCATATTAGCCAATTCAACAAACACATAAAAGAAAATTGATCAATTATCAGCAAAAATAGTAAAGGTAAAGGTCTACAAGTAAAATTTATCTGAAAATTACATAATATATCACCTTCTATGTAGACACAACGTCGTAACATGGGATGCAAACAAATTCATAGCTAGTGTCTTGGTCAACAGATTAACAATTGTATCCTGAGTCGGTGCATACTCAAGGACCATTTCTTCCTATCGGTTCTAATAAGTGGTATTTGATCTCAATATAATTGATCTTCTGTTAAACTCAATGGTCCCCACTCCCGCAAATACAAGCCGCGCGCAAGTCCAGCCGCACCCTAGGGGTGTTTTCGACCCATTTTCCCTTTATTAATATTTTAATGGCAAACTTGTAACTGTGTGAGGAGTGGATTTATTCTTAAACTAGGGCTAGCCGTCATTTTAGTTTTTACGCTTGATTATTGATAATTGAATTGTTCGTGAGAATTCTTAGGTATATCTTAGGAGAGTGTGTACGTCCTCGCTTATTGGCGTCTTGGGAGATTGGTTGCACATTCAATTGTAACCAAGGTTATCTTTTTACCTGTATTTTCTTCTATAAAAGTTCAGATCTACTTAATTCCTATCAATTTGGTATCAGAGCACGTAACGATTCATGGCGGCTTCGACAAGATCACAAGACAAAATTGAGGCTTTGGAGGCGAAATTTACGAGCGAGATCGACGGGATCAAGAAATCGTTGGCGGAAAACGACGAATCCATGGTAAAGTTGACGGCTTCCATCAAAAAATTGACGGCGAGGCAAGAGAAATACAACGAACAATCCGCGCAATTAATTTTTCAATTGACGGCAAACGCGGAAAAGAATGGAAACCCTAAATCAGCGAGAAAGGTGCCACCTTTGGTCAAAGGAAAGAAAAAAGAGGAGTTTTTTGACGGATCTCGCCTAAGAAGAGGAGGAAATTAACGAGGGGGAAGATGGAGCGCCGTGGATGGTGGATTATCGTAAGACGATACAACGAAAGGCGGATGAAGCGAGGAGAGGGGACGACGAACATAGCTGCCATCCCCAAGATTGGCGACTGACGGAAGGGGGTCCCGCGGGACCCCAGGACATCACACGGGGGGTGCACCCCCCAGCCCCACCAAGGGCCGGCGAAGCCACCCCGGCCCTCGTCGGGGCCCGCGACCCTGCTACAGGGCCGCAAAGGCCATGGCGTCCAGCGATAGGGCCCCGCGGCCCCTGTACAGGTCCGCTGGGGCCCCGATCATCATTGGCCAGGGCCCGCGGGCCCTCAGCAAGGCCACGGGCCCCGGCGGCCCTCCCACGGGGCGGTAGTTCTCACAGCAGCATCAGCAGCCTGGGGGGTTCCTGTTGGATATGGAAGACGTTTGTACACCCTTGTGGGGGATGTACGAGGGAATACGGACCTCGAACGTCGCGTACACGAAGTCGTGTACAAAGGGAATCTGTTCCCTTGCGGAGAGGATCTCTGGATGAGTGGGAAAGTCGCATTATATATGCATAAGTGCATGCGACATATGGCTAATAAAGGGGGAATATCTTAAGCTTATGTTGTACCATGCATATGGTACAACTTAAGCTTATAATGTGCCATGTATCATGGTACACCTTAATTAAGTTGTTCCAAATGAACAACTTACCCTAAAATAACTACCTTGGGGGCTATAAATAAGACCCAAGGGTAAGCCATTTTTAACACCTTTTGCATGAAATTCATGCATGCATCTTCATTCTAGCGAAGCTCTGCAGAAATCCTTTCTCTCCCTCTTATCCAAGTTCTTAATCTAAAGTAGAGATTTAGATTGTGGATTTAGTAGCCTTACTCCGTTCGTGAGTAGACTCGATCCGTCGTGGCGAATCCGAAGGCGAAGTTAGTAGACTACCGTGCCGCGTACGCAAGCGTAAGTCTCAACTTCATTTATCGATCCTAACTCTGTTTTGGCAGGATCCTACATTGGTATCAGAGCCATACGGGTTCGCCCCGGAGAAACTATGAACGAGTCGTTGTCTTTTTCACGGATGGGTATCCTACCATTACGGATATGGTAGGAACGCTTCGTGATGGAGAGAACACAGCGGTTGTTCTTTTCACGTTAGGGTCTTCTGTCATTACGGATATGGCAGGAACTCTCCGTGACGGGAAGAACCGACCGTTCATATCGTCAAACTCGCTCTCTTCATGGATGCTGAGTCTCCATTCATAGGGAATGGGCGCTCTCTTCATGTGGAGCGCGTAGTTTACGAATTTTTGAAGTGGGTTCATTTTTGGCACACGGCCATTGGAGGACAACTACTTCCTCGACGAACGGGTGCTTCACCGGAGAAGAAGGTGGTGGTTATTCCCATCGGGGAAGATGAATTTTTTTTGTGCATGTGCACCATGACCAAATGGGTTATGAAGGCCATGCACCCCCCTCCCCATGCGGAGGGGGTTGGCTACGACCAATAACCACCGCGGCAACCCCCTCCGGCGGGGGTGTGCGGCCTCCCATGAAAGGGGAAACCGGCCATGGCCAAAGGGCCATGGCCGGTCAAGGCAAAAATGCCATGGCCGGGCCATGGCCGGCCACGGCCAAGGCAGGGGCCCTGGCCCCGGCCAGGGCTTTGCCGCCCTGGCCGAGGCCAGGGCAGAGGCCCTGGCCCCGGCCAGGGCCCGGCCGCCCTGGCAGAGGCCAGGGCAGCGCCCTGGCCTCAGGCCAGGGCCTGGCCGCCCTGGCCGAGGCCAGGGCAGGGGCCCTAGCCCCGGCCAGGGGCCTCTGGCCGAGGCCAGGCCAGGCAGAGGCCTGGCCGGCCTCTGGCCTAGGCCAGGCCAGTGGCCAGGCCGGCCCTGGCAGTGGCCAGGGCTGCCGCAGGCCGTCCTTGGCCGGGTGCCGGACTGATCGGCACTGGCCGGGGAAGTTTCAGACCAATTCGGCAAAGGCCTTGGTCGAACTAGCCCATACGGGGCCAAACGACAGTCGTCTGCATCAAATTTCTCTCATACGGGGGGAAATGCCTGGATCCATACGGGAGCCGGCGACGATAATTTGCAGAAAAATCCCCAAAAGGGGGATCCGACCTAGGCACGACTACGGCTCATTCCCGACAAATGGTCAGGAAGTGCCGAATATTTCACTAGTATCATAAGGGTACTAAGTTGAAATATATTTTATTTGAAAAATACGTTTTCATACGTTTTGAAAAATAAGTTTTCAAAAACGCTTTTCCGCTGCAAAGTACTATAAGAGTACTAACATTTGATAAAGTGATGGAGAAATATTGAAAGTTACTCTAGATGGTGATCGGAAACATAGTGACCTTTTCGACTCTAGAGTAACATCTTCAATATTTTTCGAAAGTAACTTATCAAATTATGAATATCATTCCAAGTGGGAGTTGATTTTAGATCTATCCATATGGGATATTCTATTATCATTTCAAGTGGGAATTATATTTGAAAAATACGTTTTCAAACTTGTTTTTCCGCTGCTAGTACTATAATAGTACTATTGTTTGATAAGTGATGGGGGAATATTGAAAGTTGTTCTAGATGGTGATTGGAATCAAAGAGACCTTTTCGATTCTAGAACAACATTTTCAATATTTTTCGAAAGTAACTTATCAAATATAATATAATTTCAAGTGGGAGTTATATTTTAAGAATTTTATGCAATATGTTTTTGATCGAACCTTCTGTTTTTTATGTCTTTTGCAGCATTTTAAAAGTAAAATGTCTTCCGCTTCAAAGAATATCGTCGCTGAGTTAAACAAAGGTGAAAAACTCAACGGCGATAATTACAAACTTTGGTCCATCAAGATACAATACGTTCTAGAGGAGCAAGAAGTGCTCGAAACTCTAAAGAACGTTATGATTGAACCTGAGTTGGGCACTACGGCCCAACACCGACGAGACAAGGAAGCTTTTGATGCTTGGTCTCGGAAGAACAAGATAGCGCGCATTACGTTATTAAGCAGTATGGCTGATGACATAATGCGCATCTTCCGAGAACATGACCTAGCCATGGACATATGGTCCAAGCTAGAGGAGAAGTTCGGTGGCACATCGGTGTCCAAACTTCGCGCCTTAACTATAAAGTTCGATACATATAAGAAACATCCAGATCATTCCATGGGGAAACATCTGCGACATATGGCGAACCTTATCTCGGAGTTAAAGGATGCAGGTCATATGCTCACAGATGAGCAAAAAATCCAAGCAGTCATACGTTCCCTACCAAATGGGTGGGATCAGATGAAGATGCATCTCACTCATAATGAGAGCATCAAGACCTTCAACGATGTTTCCAAGCACCTCGAATTAGAGGAAGAGCGGCTTGCGGCTGCCAAGCCAAGTGCAGAAGTGCACATGGTTGCTAGTTCCTCACACGTGGGAAAGAAACGTAAAGATCGTTTGAAGTCTTCTAATGAACGTAATAAGCAACCTGAGTCTACCAAGGAACCCAAACATAAGGGTGGGCACAAGAAATGGCACAAGAAGAAAGACTTGAAAAGGATCAAGTGCTTCAAGTGCAACAAGCTCGGTACTATGCTCGTTCGTGTACGAGTGGAAGTGACGAGGTAACTTGTAATACTAGTAACATATGTGTTTCTAGTTCAATATTTCTTGTGGAATCTAATCCATTTTGGGATAATTGATTCAGGTGCCACCGACCACATAGCAAAGGACAGGCGGTCCTTCGTGGAGTATCACCGGATACCCCAAGGAATGAAGTGGATCAATGTAGGAAACAACACACGTGTTGTAGAGAAAGGCGTTGGGAATTGCAAGCTAGACTTGGACAACGGCCACACTCTCCTACTTTATGATGTTCTCTTCATTCCATATATTCAAAGGAATATTAATACTGTGGTCAATTTAATGGGTCTTGGTTATAGTTGGTTCCTTCATGATTGTAATATGGACCTATTTTTGTAATAATTCCTTTATTGATACTGGGTTTGTTTTTCAAAGGATTTATTGTAATAAGTACAATGTATAAATTCCTCATGTAATGAAAATTTCCTTGTGACAAATTCTTTGACTAATGAGTCTAATATAATTTGTTGGCACACAAGACTTGGTCATATTGGACCAAAGCGTATGGATAGACTTGCCAAACGTGGCCTTCTATCCAATGTTTCAAAGGTTGAAATGTCGACCTGCGAACATTGCCTTGTGAGGAAATCTTGTCGCAAGCCGTTTGGAACCGGCACAAGGGCCGAGGTTCCATTACAGCTTATCCATTCGGACATATGTGGTCCGATGAATGTCAAGACAAGACGCGGGAGGTCCTATTTTTCATCACTTTTATTGATGATTTCACCCGATTCGGTCATATCTATTTGATATCCCACAAAGTGAAAGCACTAAACCTGCTTTAAAAACTATACGAGTTTAGTGGAGAATCAATTAGATCGCAAGATTAAGGTCATGCGAACCGATAGGGGTGGTGAATATCAGTCAACAAGTTTAAAGGAACTTTGTGATGAAAAAGGCATAGTACATCAGGTAACTATGCCTTATACTTCTCAACAAATTGGTGTTGCAGAAAGGAGGTATAGGACTTTAATGAAAAATGGTCCGTTCAATGATGGAGCAAGCTAACTTGCCAATCACCTTTTGGGGTGATGCATTATTGACGGCCGCTTTCATTTTGAACCGCGTACCCTCGAAATCAGTTAGCTCCACTCCTTATGAGTTGTGGAACCAAAGGTCTCCTGACTTAAACATTTTGAAACCTTGGGGTTGTGCATTCTACGCACATATTTCCTCCCATAAGTATGTCAAACTTGGGCCAAGGGGAAGAAAACGTATCTTTATACGATACGCAGAAAACTCCAAATGTTATATTTTTGTTAGTCAGGAAGACAATGGTGGGCTAATTGAGTTTGAGTCGAGGGATGTCACTTTCTTGGAAAACGAGTTTCCAAGACAGGGCGAGATAAGTCAGGACTTATCTTTATTTGAGATTTATGATCAAGAAGGATTACCTCATTCGAGTGGGAGAATTCTTGGTGAAAACGAAAATACGTTTCAACCTTCACCAATGGATTATACGAATGACGATTATCCTATTCCATACGGGAATAATGATCCAAGTGGGAGCAATTCTAACGACATTCCAAGTGGGAGTGATATTAGAATTGATCTAAATTCGAGTCAACAAGGACTTGAAGAAATCTCAAATACAACGTAGTAGTCGTACAAGGTTGGCTCCTCTAAGATTTGAGGTAAACCTTTATGACTTTACTACAAGATGATGACAAGCCTGCTACTTTCAAACAGGCCGCATCATGCCCTGCGAAAGACAAATGGATGGAAGCGATGAAGGAGGAATTGAAATCCATGCGAGTTAACCAAGTCTGGGACTTAGTTAACTTACCCAGAGGACATAGAGCAATTGGGAACAAATGGGTTCTCAAGATCAAGCATAAGGCTGATGGCTCTATTGACAGATATAAAGCTCGCCTTGTCGCGAAAGGTTTTACGCAACAGGAAGGGATAGACTACGAAGAGACCTTCTCACCTGTTGTGCATTTTACCTTGATTCGCATGATTCTGGCAATGGTAGCTTGCTTATACCTCGAATTACATCAGATGGATGTAAAGACTGCCTTTCTCAATGGAGAATTGGACGAGGAGATCTATATGGAACAACCAACAGGGTTTGTAAAAGAAGGAAACGAACATAAGGTTTGTAAACTTCGTAAGTCCATATATGGTCTTAAATAATCCTCGAGGCAATGGTATATACGATTTCAAGAAGTTGTCTTATCAAATGGATTTTTCCATGCTTGATGAAGATAACTTAGTATATATCAAGAGGATTAAAAGCAAGTATATTATCATGTCTCTATATGTAGATGACATTTTAATAGCCAGAAATGACAAGGGCTTTGTGATGAGTATCAAGGCTTGGCTTTCATCAGTATTTGAGATGAAAGGCATAGGAAAAGCCACATATATCCTTGGAGTTAAGATTTCAAGGAATCGTTCGGAGAAACTTCTTTCTCTTTCACAGGAGACTTATATAAAGAAGGTTCTAGAACGATTTAATATGCAGGACTACAAGTCCATTGATATTCATATAAGCATATGCGATAATTTATATCTGGAATCGTGTCCAAAGAACCAAAAGGAAAAGGAAATTATGGAAAAAGTTCCATATTCCAGTGCAGTTGATAGTCTTATGTACGCTATGGTGTGTACGAGACCGGACATCTGTTTTGCCGTTGGAAATGGTAAGCTGTTACCAATCCAACCCAGGGAAAGAACACTGGAAAGCGGTTAAGAGGATAATGCAGTATCTTAAAGGAACTGCAGATTTGCAAAAGACTATGATAAAACCAAGAAGGTAGACATAAGGTACATATCTACGCATGAGATGATAGAGGATCAGCTTACGAAAGCGATCCCCAGAAATGTGTTTTATAAACACTTATCATCCCAAGGATTGCGTATGAGCTGAGTTGTACCAATATATATTCCCATGTCTAAGAAAGATCAAATTTAATAAAAGAATAAGTTCTTTTTCAAACATTGCATATGAATTTCTTAAGAAATGTTTGTGTACATTTTTGAAATCTCAGCTGAATTGTGTGTATGTCGGACAGATAAAGGTTGGCTCTCTCACATGAGCAACCGCCTTATCTTATCAGATGGATACGATAGAGATGAGACTAGTTTAAAGTCAAAATCATTTAGACGAATGATTTAGAGTCATGACTTAAACAAGATAGTCGAATGAAAGATCTGCATCATATGGATGCTTACAAAAGATCTGAGATCTGTATCACAAGGATATTTGAAAGAGATCTCATAGGATTTTTTCCTATCTGTCTTATGCAGGATGAGAGTCCGTGAATATTTCACGAGTAGTAAGGGGACTCAAAAAGATAGTCACTGTGGTGTCTGATCTTTTCATCCGTACAACATCATTAAGACATACTCTCCCTGGGAAAGGAGTGATGTTGTAATACGTGTTCATACCACGTATGCATTTCGACCACTGAGTTAGTAGCAATAGTGTTTGCTATTATGTGAGACTCAAAGGCCATATGGGTCTTTACTCTTACCCTCAAGGACTCCAATTGGTTCCTTTAGATTTGACGAAATGATCGCTATCTTAGCGTGTTACTTATGGGCTATGATAATTCGGCTCGGCGGGGCACGTTAGAAAAGCGAGTCTAGTCAAGATCAGAAGGTTCGCAAGAAGAGGAAGATTGATTTCATATTCGCATTTGGACTTTAATGATTCAAAGCTGGCCAGCCAATTGTAATCCAGATGGGATTCAATTGTTGAATATAAAGTATAAGAAATGTGAAGAAATAATCTAGGGTAAAGCATGCGTTGAACTACTCAACTTTGCACCTTCGAGGTCGTTGTGTATCTCTAACAAGTGCACAACAACAGACTCTACGCGCATGACGGTCGCACGGTCTATTTCTCGGTATGATAGATGAAAGAACTAAGGGAAAGACGTTCTCTTACAATCCCCTCAAGTGTGAGTGGGAGATGTTGGATATGGAAGACGTTTGTACACCCTTGTGGGGGATGTACGAGGGAATACGGACCTCGAACGTCGCGTACACGAAGTCGTGTACAAAGGGAATCTGTTCCCTTGCGGAGAGGATCTCTGGATGAGTGGGAAAGTCGCATTATATATGCATAAGTGCATGCGACATATGGCTAATAAAGGGTGAATATCTTAAGCTTATGTTGTACCATGCATATGGTACAACTTAAGCTTATAATGTGCCATGTATCATGGTACACCTTAATTAAGTTGTTCCAAAGGAACAACTTACCCTAAAATAACTACCTTGGGGGCTATAAATAAGACCCAATGGTAAGCCATTTTTAACACCTTTTGCATGAAATTCATGCATGCATCTTCATTCTAGCGAAGCTCTGCAGAAATCCTTTCTCTCCCTCTTATCCAAGTTCTTAATCTAAAGTAGAGATTTAGATTGTGGATTTAGTAGCCTTACTCCGTTCGTGAGTAGACTCGATCCGTCGTGGCGAATCCGAAGGCGAAGTTAGTAGACTACCGTGCCGCGTACGCAAGCGTAAGTCTCAACTTCATTTATCGATCCTAACTCTGTTTTGGCAGGATCCTACAGTTCCGCCCTATTCGGAGGGCACAGCTCGTGGTTTTATGGGCGGATTTGATCCCAAGGAAGGGCAGGCGCATTATGATGACGGAGGGGGTTTTCGGGACCCTCCCGACCCTCGGTACGGCGACGATAGATGGCATCCATCACCCCGCACCTATGAGGGTGGACCCAGGGACTACGGAGGATGATACGTGGGCTATGATGAGGAGTACGAAGGTCAGACTGGAGGCTATGGTGGGCGGGAAGATGGTTCCCGAGGGGGGCATGATGACCAGTGGAGGGAACCGCGTGGAGGATATGAGACGCACCAGAAAAGATGGCAGCACTATCACCAGCCTAGATATGCCGGGGGACGAGGGGATCAGGGATTCAACATGGATAGACCGAGAAAGCTGAAAATGCCTATATTTGATGGGGTGGACCCAGTCTCGTAGGTCTACAGAGCAGAGAGATTTTTTAGAGTCTCCCGCATGACTGAGGAGCAAAAGCTGGAGGCAGCAGGCATCTGCCTGGATGGAAAGGCCCTCGCGATGCGAGGCGACGCTTTCGCTCGTGGGAGGAGATCAGGGATCAGATGGTAGAAAGGTTCAGAGACCCCCACTTGGAGAACGTGCGGGAGCAACTGCTATCACTCAAACAGGAGGACGCTGTGAGAGACTATCTAGAGAGGTTTGAGGCCCTATCAGGACAGGTGCACGGGGTGATCGATGAGACGATGGAGAGCACCTTCATGAAGGGGTTGAAGGCCATTATACGAGCAGCAATACGCATGCAAAAGCCCCAGAGTCTGATGGAGGCCATGGAGTACCCTCAGATGGCAGAAGACTCTCAGTTGGAGGAGATGAATGCTAGGGGTGGTTGGAGTAGACCAGCCTCTCGCAGTGTCCCAATCGCGAAGGGAGAACAGAAGGCAGCTACAGGAACGGCTCAGGCGAGTACGGAGAGGACAGAGGAGCAGAGCAGCGCACCACCATCTGGGGCCAATTCTGGAGGATGACTGACACAGAGATGAGGGAGAAGCGGCAGAAAGGGCTCTGTTTCAGATGTGACGAGCGTTTCACACCCGGACACCACTGTGGGGTCGCAAGCTGCAAGTGTTGATAGCGGGGACAGAAGAGGATGATGACGTGGAGGATGAAGGGGTCGGAGTGGAAGATGACTCTCACTCGGAGTAGTACCGCCGGTAACTTCATGAACCACCTTGAGGACAAGGTGGATTTTCAGGGGGCGGAGTAATGTTAGACTCGGCGGTCCCCACTCCCGCAAATACAAGCCGCGCGCAAGTCCAGCCGCACCCTAGGGGTGTTTTCGACCCCTTTTCCCTTTATTAATATTTTAATGACAAACTTGTAATTGTGGGAGGATGTGGTTTATTCTTAAATTAGGGCTAGCCGTCATTTTAGTTTTTACGATTAATTATTGATAATTGAATTGTTCTTGAGAATTCTTAGGTAGATCTTAGGAGAGTGCGGACGTACTCGTTTATCGGCGTCTTGGGAGGGTGGTTACCCCTTTATTATAGCCAAACTATCTTTTTATTCGCTGTTTTTTAGCTATTTTATTGTAAAATTTGACACTCTTTAAGTAGTTAATTGTTATCATGCTATCACTAAACATGATAACTGGATCTAAATCATGCAAAGACTAAATTAAGATCTTAAAGGAAACACTTCAGCAAGATAACGCAAGTACTTTACCCCTAGCGCAAATACTTTACCCCTATGTTCGACAACACATTTATCATTTGTTTCTTGTTGTACCCAGAGATGATACCACCACAATTCAACAAGGAAGTATATGCCAAGTCGACATGCACTCATCATTATCATCGATAACTTTGCATCTATGTATCCTCTGACCCACAAATTTGATCCTTTAAAGCAAAGTGTGTAACCCACAGGACAAACATTAGGTATCTCATAGCTCTCTTGATTGCTACTAACAATGTGGATACACATCATGGCATACATCGGGCTCCCGATAGCCCTCGAGAATGGGACTCACGCCATCTACTTATTCTTATATGTTTCGTATGCTACCTTTGGAAAACATAAGAAACATTCTAGATTAAAATCATGTCATCAACATATTATGTTCATATGAGAAACTTTTTATTGGATCTGTTAATATGCACACAATGAATTTGACGATTGTAAAGCAATGTGCAAGTATGGCTTGTTGAAATCATAGCTGCCACCGTTCTGGCATGGACATTTCTTGGAAGCTGATGATACATTCAAAGATATGCTTCGCATGGAACTGAAACCAGACTATGTTACCTTTGTTTTCTCCTCTCTGCATGCGATCAGGATGTTCTAGTAGACAGTGGTCTTGAGTACTACAAGTCTACTGTCTTCCGAGTTTGGTATTACCGTGAGAAAACGCTTGGTATGGTTTACCTCCTTGGTCGCGCAGGGGGGCAAATGGAGGAAGAGAAATTTATAGAAGAGATGCCAGTGCCACTCGGTGATTTCATCCTGTTTTCGATCTTGACGTAGCAGAAAGAGCTTCCCAACGACTGCCTGAGTCGTCACCTTCAGATGATACTGCTAATGTTCTCCTCACAAATGCTCGCGGACTAAGTGGAATATGGGAAGATGTCGATAAGATGATGAGAACCCATCTGAAGTCTACGGATCTGAAAATTAGACCGACTTGCAGTTGGATTAAACTGGAGAATATGGCGAGTGCGTTCGGCATTGGCGATGGGGCTCATCCACGCGCAAAGCAGGTCAAGTTTAAGTTGGAAGAGGCATTGCAATTGGTCAATGAACGTGGCTATGTGAGCAGATACAGCAGAAGCTCTGGAATCACAGCGAGAAGCTTGCTCTTGTTTTTGGGCTGATGGAGTCCCCAGGAGGAGCATCCATCAGGATTTGTTAAGTATCTCCGATTGTGTGTGGACTGTCATCTGGTATTCAAATTAGTTAGAAGGGCTGCAGATCGAGAAATTGTGCTGGCTGTGGTCGGACTGTCGGTGGCAACAAACTAGATATCAAGAAACAGCTGCAGATTGAATCAGATAGTGCAAGCAAATGCCCAGGAGCCAGTATGGGCCATTCTCAGAATTGCATGGACATGTTTAACCGCAGAAAAGAGGAACTGTAGCAGAAAAGGATCATTGAGCAACTCTACTTGTAAGTGATTCTTTGATTCGTTTCCGTTAAATTATCATTTTGAAATTTTTCCTTGCAAAGCAATGACTTGGCACCTGAGGTTAGGTTGGTGCATCCCCCTGCCACTGCCAGCCCAAAAGACATGAACCCAACTCATCCGTGGCTGTCACTGTATCTTTTTTTGATTTAGTAAAAGATACTCAAATACGCGTCAAATTAACGCGGCCGTGGACCCAAACACCGGCCATTTTCCCTTAATCATTCCCTATATAATCCCCTCCCCATGCTTCATTCGATCTCCACAACACACAAAACAAACCTTCTCTCTCCTCTGCTTTTAACTCTTGTCAACCTCTGAACCTTGAAGATGGCCTTCCCTGTTAGCTCTTTCTATGTCCTAGCAATGGCCGTGGCGGCCGGATTGCTTGCGGTGACCGGCGTCTCTCAGCCGTCTCCGTCTCCCTCCGTCATCCCGCCGTCGTTGTCACCGCTGCCCGTTGCGACTCCAAGACCGGTGTTGGCTCCCTCTCACTCACCGCCTGCAAATTCTTCGCCATCCGCCCCGTCTCCGTCTTCGACCTCGGGTTCACCGTCGGGGGCGCCGGCCATGTCCCCTGCCGCCAACTCCGCCAACGTCGCCCTGCCCTTGTTCTCGGCGTCTGCAGTCTTTGGTCTCGTTGCGGCTGGATCATTTTTGTTGCTCGTCTAGATTGCGCGCGGGATTGTCCAAGCATTTTGCTGGTTCTTTTTTCAGTTTACAGCGGTGACAATGTTATTTATTTATTTTGTATCTTCTTTTATTGTGACAGGAAAGATTCGAGTAGACTTCAAGAAAATTGTTATTTGTTTATTGGATTGATTCAATACAACGCGATATGTGAATTGGTATTTACACATCAAGAGTTTGTATATGTCATATATATAACCAATGACGTCAACTTGAGAAAAAATGGAAACACTGGATTACCTAAAAGATATACTGCAATAGCCACTTGGCTGCTGCGTTGGGGTGAAGCGAAATTTCCTCAAAATACGTGGGCAGAAAATAAAATTATTCCATTTTAATCATAAATCACGCGGTAAAACAATCATAATTATGGTACCAATCCCAGCCGACCTAAACCTAAACCCCCATATAAACCCTACTCCCTGGTTAATTTATCCTCAATCTCCACATCAATTCTTGAAGAGAGAGAGAAAATGGCTTCTTTTTCTGCGGTCTCTTTCTTTGTGTTGGTGCTCTTGTTGGCTTCTACATTGCTCGCGGTGACCGGCGCCTCCGCAATGGCACCTGCTCCTTCCTCTTCGACTAGGACTCCGCCTCCGCCTCCGCCTCCTCCGGCAGCTTCACCGATTCAGTCTTCGGGCTCCGGCTCACCGTCCGACGTTCCTTTGCCGTTGGTCTGTGCGTCTGCGATATCGTTTGTGTTCTTGCTAGCGCGGAGTCCTCCGCCTTCATTGTGCTCTACCATTAAATTCATTTTTCGCAGAAGTAGGATCATTTAGGGCTTCTACATCTTCTTTATCTTTGTAGCCAATTGGTTAGGGTTTAAGACTCGGATGTGATCCTAGTTGGTCTACGTACGATGGAATTGTTATTATTACTCTTTCATTTTCAATTGTAGTCGGAGTGCTTTGGCCTTTGGGTACTTAATATATAGTACAAAAATTTACATTTACACATGTCTGCATGGTACAAATATGCATTTCTAAAATAAAATATTTATTATCTTAAAATATACAAACAATATGATGCATTTTGTAATGTTTTTTAAATATAATAATTATGTATCATTAACTCATGAATAAAATACATAATACATTCCAGAGGAACCATATTGTTCTAGACCATTCTTGAAAATAGAAGGGATAGTGGACACAAGCGTCGTCATCCCTAACTAACCTATCATAGACTAGAATAGCTACAAAATCTGAAACATGATGAATTCACTGCACACATGAGGACCAGTACACTAAAGCGATGTGATAGTTGAAGTTGTATTTGATACAACGTCATCTTACAACCGGCTTGGTCCACTTCGCGTCTATTTTGGCGTTGAAGTTGTATTTGATTGAGATGAACTATATACACCTCAAAATGAGGTGTAGAGATGGGATGTTAGCTTAAAGTGTCAAAATAAATTGAGGAGAGAGAAGTAGAAGTGACACTTGGTATGATTTCTTTATCTATTTTGGGTAAAATGTCCCATACATGCACATCAAACTGAGACGCATGTAGTTCTCTCCATTTGATTTTGGGCCGGCACATCAAGAAGTTGACTCCATGCCAATCAACTTCAAATCAAATGGCTCATGTGTACGTAGTCGTGCCTCTCTAAAAGTACAATCTTAATTAAAGGAAACAACTATATACACCCCTACCCATAGGGGTGTATGCAAATTTCATTTCTAAATTTGGAACAATTATAAAATCATTAGTCAATACATTTGCTTTCTTTTCTATTTTAAGAAAAATTGGACCCAAAAAGTTACGTACACCCCTACTCATAAGTATATAGCACACACCTAATTAAAGGGTTGGACTATATAAACCAGTGAGAGGGTGTACACAAGAGTTAGAGCTCATTTTTGCTATATAAAAAAATAGGAGAGAGAGACGAAGGAATAGACCTGATAGGATTTGATTTTCACAATTTTTTTTCCAAAAAAGTCTAAATACATTGGTGTATTTAGTACTCTCCTAATTAAAATGCACGATCTAAATTAAAATATAGTATGAGCGATTTGAGAATAATGGTTATCATATGCCCTCTCACATAAAGCATCCAAGTACAAGCCCTGTTATTCTCTATTCGTGGTGAACTATGTTTATGTCGTAAGCAGATATTTCCAATTTTATTTTAGCTCAAATTAGTAACGTCTATGAAATAAAGAAAGGATTTAAATCACCAAATTATATTCATAGCTGACAGTTACCTGTAACCACTCAGCAATTACCAATACTTCCAAATTTGCATGATCCCGTTTCTCCATATAACCCCCCCAGGGTCCTCTCAAATCATACACCAAATCTCCCTTTTCAATGGCTTTCAAATTCTCGGCTGTAGTCATGTTGGCACTTTTTGGCCTGCTGACAGAATCAACGCTGTCGCATCATCATCTACCTCCGCCGGCGGACCCACCTTCGAGTGGGGCCTACTCGCCCGTTTACTCGCCATGGCCGGCCCCGGCCCCGGCCCCGGCCCCCTTCAGTCCGACCCCGTCTCCGTCCCCGTCTTGGTCTCCGTCGCCTTCGCCTTCGCCTTCTCCCTCACCCGCCGTTCCTCCGTCCACTCCCCCTTCGCCTCCGATCCCCGTCTTCGATGGTCCTGCTGACGCCCCGTCGTCGTCGCCTCCGGCCGACATTGATGCTGCTCCTCAAGCTTGCATGTCTGTTTCTCTCGGCATTGCACTTGCTGTTGCTGTCGGTTCTATTTTGTTCTTTTAGCATGTTTTAGATTATTTTTTTAATTTCTTTTTTGAATGCTTGGTATCAATATTTTTTTGTATTCGATTGTTTGTTCAGGCTTGTTTGGATACTCGTAGCTTGTTTTCTTGGGCACAATCCTAAAGATTTTGGTATTAAGTTCTATTTTTTCCACTGTGCAATGCAAGGTTTAGAGACGCATATGTGGCCTACCTACAAATGTCATATATTTTTCATTATTCCCTTCAAAAAAAATCCCCTTCAAATTTTAAACTTCGAATCCCATTGCGGGAACAATGCGATGCTTTGGAGAAAAAAAGTCCAACCGCCGACTGCTTTTGGAAAATCTCACGTGAGATATCACGTGACCATTTTTTTGTAACTAAAATACACATCTCTCCTCCACATGTCTCTGCATATATTTTTTCGTTTAGGGTGGGGGTTTTGGAGAATTTTGAGGTTACGGTATTGATGACAAGTGGAGTAATGATGAATGATGATGCTGATGATGTAGATTTTTGAAGGATTGGTGATGATATACGATGATAGTTTTGAGGATGATGAATGATTTTGAGCAAAGATGGAGAATGACGAATGATGAGAGAAGATTGAAACTTTTGTGGTATGAGTGATGATGGGTCACGGTGGGATAATAGATGATGATGGATCATTGTGGATTCATAGAAGGAAGATGATGATGAGTCATTTGGATTCATAGAAGAAAGATGATTGGTTATGATAGATAATAACGAGTTTTGAAGATGATGGATGATTTTGAAAGAAGATGGAAATGGAGGATGATATGAGAAGATGACGGATTTTGTGTTATGTGTGATGACTGGTCCCTGTAGGATGATGATGGATGGTGATAGGTCATTGTTGGTTCGTAGAAGGAAGATGGCGATGGGTCATTGCGGCTTCGCGGAAGATCGTTATGGTTGTCAGATCGGGGTTCCGACCCAAATCCCATGCGATACTTAAGTTAGTATGGAACTTAAGAGAGACCCGGGGCAGCGGGCTCGATATGAAGGTAGATCGTCCGAGAGGCCGGCCGGCCGAGTCAATGAGAAAGAAATATATAGTAGGAAGTAAAAGACCGTTGTTGCCAAAGTACCGGGCACTTAGTAGCTCTATTGACCTCTCTCCGTCCCTTCGAGGTTTAGCCCTGTTATAGCTGAAGTCGTCATCTCTGTCTTGTTAGAGAATAACTGCTTCACTCTGATCGTGCCACGTTTATTCCTCTATCTCGGGCATAAAGGACGTGTGACCATTAAGTCATTACTGAGCTCATTTACACACCTCTTCTTAGAGACGTGTGGACTTAATGGGCATGATGCGAACTGCCCTTGACCAAGTAAACAGTCGGGTATTTACATGAGCTCGACGGGCTAGTTCGACGGGCTTGATGGGCTGCCCGCCCTCCGTAGCGGGCTTCGTTTATATGTGCGTCGATATTCATTCTGTCTTTGGGAGCTGGCCCAATTATGTAACAAAAAGCATTACTCAAGTACAACCATTTTTATTTAACTACACACGTATAACCTATAGTTGATTTACACTGACCTAATTGATTAACACACAGACCGTTTATTTACTTGTTTGTCATTTAAAATTTACATTCCTCCTCACTCTCTTCCTCTTATTCTCTGCCCACCGGCGATGCCATCGACGTTGTCTCCTTGCATCACCCCCACCCCTAACGTCTCTCCTTCCTCATCTCCTCTCCTTCCCACTCTTCCTTCCTCCTTATCTTCCCTCTTCCGCCGGTGTCGTGTTGCAGCGATTGCTTTGGGGAATGCGGTGGTGGCTTTGGGGATGCGACGGCGGCGATTGCTGGCGGCAGCGAAACTGGGATATGAGTAAAAAGATTCATTGTGTAATTTAGGGATATGAAACCTGTTTAAAGTAAAAAAAACTGATTGGTGGAAGTTTTTTAACTGTGTAAAGTGAAAACCGGTCTGTTTGCATAGAATTACTCGAGGTTAACTCGGACTGAGTCTCTTATCTTCTGCCAGCGTGCTCGGATTCCGAACATGTTTGCATGCAAGTGCCCATTTTTTTGTTGTGTAGTCGTCAGCAAAGACACTGCCAAATCAAAGCTAAATATTGACTTTATTTGTTTTTACACCACATGTTCAAATAATATATCCCCTGCCCTTGCCAATTCCAACACCCGCCGTCCCATCTCGTCAAAGCAAAAATGTGAACTTATTATTATTATTATTATTTGGATAATTCGGAAACTAATATACTGTAGATAGTTAAGTTACATATATATAATCTATTGACATCATTAAATTCTAAAATGTCAAAATATCAAATATTAGATGGACTCAATGGTTTATATGCACATCTATCAGTTGCAAAATGTTCTATTTATGTGAAACCATTAAATCTGTCATAGATGGATGAATTGCATTCGTCCAATATTTTGATGATAAACTTTTCGAGACTCGTATGTGAATATATGTTTCACATCATGTGTTCATTCATTCATGTGAGGAATCAACGAAGTAGGAATAATACAAGTAAACAACACAGTCTGCGTTGCTCTATCCAAAAACAACCTTACAACTTGCGTTCAAGCGACCTCACCGACCAAAAGCTGCTTAATTCACACACAAAAACACAAAAAAATCAAAATCAAAAACTCACGGCAACAAAAAAAAAGCATCACATCCGCCTTGCAAAGCGACACGAACCCTCCAGACAGCAACCACGTTCGCTGGACCACGTTAACTCCAACTCGGATCATTACCCGACTTGCAAAACTAGCCACGGCCCACGTACCCCTCCTACGCAAACCGTTAGCCTCCTGCTGCGGCACACCACACCCAAAACCCTCTTCCTCTTCTCCCTTTCTATAAAATCCCACCACCGTCTCAGCTTCGTTCTCAAAAAAAACAAACCCAAAATGGCCGCTGCTTCCACCGCTCTCCTCCTCGCCTTCTCCCTCGCTATCCTGATCCAGCAAGCGAAGTCCCAGGACTACCCTCCGATGACGCTAACCCTCGTCAACAACTGCCCCTTCACGATCTGCCCCGCGATCCAGCCCAACTCCGGCCACGACGTCCTCGAGCGGGGCGGGTTCTGCCTCCAGACCCTCACCCACAAGTCCTTCCCCGCCCCGACCCACCACTGGTCGGGCCGGATCTGGGCCCGGACGGGCTGCGACCACACGGGCACCCGATTCGCCTGCGCCACCGGCGACTGCGGGTCCCGCCTCGAGTGCGACGGCCTCGGCGGGGCCCCACCCGCCACGCTGGCGCAGATCACCCTCCACCACGGCGGCCGCCTGGACCTCACCTCCTACGGCGTCAGCCTCGTCGACGGGTTCAACGTCGGGATGACGGTGACGCCGCACGAGGGGAAGGGGAACTGCCCCGTGGTCGGCTGCAGGGAGGACCTGCTCGCCACGTGTCCCGACGTGCTGCAGGTGAGGGGGCCCCGCGGGGGGCCCGTGATTGGGTGCAAGAGCGGGTGCCAGGCGTTCGGGACGGACGAGCTGTGCTGCAGGAACATGTACAACAGCCCGAAGACGTGCCGGGCGTCGTCGTACTCGGAGTTCTTCAAGCACAAATGCCCCGCGACGTTCACTTATGCGCACGATAGCCCCAGCCTCACCCACGAGTGCTCCAGCCCAAGGGAGCTCAAAGTCATCTTCTGCCATTGATGAGATCCTGGCTAGCTATAGTTTGCTTGTTAGTTTGGAGTTTGGAACCATGTAGTTGTCGACTGCTGTGTTTTTTTTCTTAATTTTCTGTAGTTGTGTTTGGGTTTTTGTAATGATTTGGGTTGTTCGGTTAATGTGAAAGGGGCTGCTTTTTTACGTGGAAAGAAGGGAAAAGTTTAATCGGTTTGAGCGGAAAAAAAAGTTAAAAAACAGAAAAAAAGTTACTTTGGAATTGAGTGGATAAAAAGATAAAGTTACTTTAAGGACTTGGTTTCCTTGAGGGCAAGTAGACAAAACCACGGTTAGCTAGCTAAGAATCGTTTGATGGTATTTAAATATGCATGTGATAAAAATCTTTTTTTTAAAAAAATTCTTTATATTAATCAAGCTAAAAAATTAATTAGTTAATCACAACTAATTTAGAAATGTTATGAACGAGAAACAGATTTGGAGAAGGGTTGAGGCTAGGAAACCCCTAGCCTCCTTTATATAGTATTCATAATGGGTACTCATGTGGGTGGATACCCAATAGGCCCAATGGGTCCTATTCATAACACTTCCCCTTATCCAACCAACGTGGTATACTCGTCTTATGAATACTGAATGATTCATTAGTACTACTGTGTATCTTAAGGGGTGGATACTTCTGGATCCAAGTTAAGGGTAACTGCCTCGTTAAAAACCCTTAGCTATGGAAAACCCTGGGGGAAAAACCAATAGCGAAGGGAAAAGAGTACAGCACTCCATAACTTCCCCTGATTTGGGGATGTGTCGAGGGGTGGATACTTCTGGATCCAGAGTCAATGTGGTTGCCTCATTAAAACCTTGACTATGGAAAACCCTGTGGGAAAAACCACTAGCCAAGGAAAAAGAGTACAACTCTACAGTTGACTCCCCCTAATCTGATCAAGCTTCAGGCTTGCAGATCTCCTATGTATCTATACATTTATTTCCTATGTGTCTATACATCCATCTCATCAGCAACATTCCGAAAGCAAAAGTAAAGTACAATCATCACTCATCTATACAAGTTTCACTCATATAAGGCAGTAGCTGAAACTGGAGGAGCGCTACGAACTTGGTAGACAGCTCCACGTCTCAAACGTCAATATCTGCAAAGGTACTTCAGGACCTGGCTTTGTATGTTCTTGAACTGCTCCCTGGGTGATGAGCTTCTCGGGATGGTAGAAGGATGTAGACTTGGAAAGATTCTGTGTAGATCTTTAGGAGGTGGACGTCCCTTTTATGCCATTCATCGCGATGATCTGTAACCTGCATATGCAAATACATTTAACATAGAGGATTTTTCCTCGACCCTTGGAGATAGCGCAGAAGCTACATATCTCTGGTCCAGTGGTGCGCTGGGGGCACTGCACTGTACCTGGCTAATAGCTATACTGCTAACGCTCAAAAAGAGACGCATGCAGTTGGCCAGGTAAAAGAGTGTTTCAAGGACACTTAAGGTACTTCCGGACCATATGTATTCTTCCCCTCTTCCAGCTAACGGAAAGGGGTCTTTTAATGTATATCCATACAACCAAATAGGTGTATTTGATGGAGAATGAAATTAATGTTTCTTCATCAATCATCATTGTATGAAGTTTACATCTTCGGGATGATGGTTCATCTTCAGGATGATTAAAGTTCTGTAAGCCTAGAATTTATGCCTAGCTAGGGCTTTCATATCATATCATATCTGATAGATAGGCTTTAACAGATATTTCGGTAATTTCTCTTCAGGAGATCCGATAATATTTTGAGTTATTAAAATAATCTCAAATCTTTTAATTTGCTCTCTTAAGAACAATATTGTTTTTAAGAGGTGCAAACAACAACCTTTTAGTATGAGTCCTTTAAGGATCTTTGTCTAGGTTGTCTTTCCTTTAATCATATTATTAATATGTGTCCCAAAAAGAAAGGAAAGTAAAGAAATTTGTACATGCAGTTGAAAAAATTTTATATCGGTGATGTTGTCACATCCAATAGCAACATCAACCAAAAATTCCCTCTTTTGCCATTCGTTGGGTTACGCCTTGACATAAACCAGTCGATGCATCAGATTCATCTTGTAAGTGAGTTCAGCTCATCTTACTTGATTACTTCCTGGTTTGAGCGATTTATACCTCTAAAAACTATAGCAAATTAAAATGCTTATAGCTAACGATTTTATTTTAATTCTCCTTCAATACTCAGTTATCCCACAGGATTTGATATCATTTTTGATACCAGGACTTCAGGTCCAACACCTTATATTTCATAAGTGAGTCCAGCTCACCTTATTATTGCCTCATTCCACATTATTATGATTTGGCCAAATCTCTATCTTTGCTCTAGGCAAAGCAGAGTTGTGGAAACGATATTTTATATTTAACTGGCAAAATGAAATATGAGAGAATTTGTCGACAAAAGGTGTTCTTTCTTGTCCAAAACTCACCCCGTACGTACTATAATCATTTGATTTCTCCCAGAGGAGTCTCCTTCACGACGCGTTAAAGAAGTGAAGGTTCTGGGACGGGTAAAGAATATGGACAGATCCAGAATTGGTCCTTAGCAACCAAGTTGCAATAAGGTTCTGGATTTGAGCTCACTTTCCTGTGGTGGTATTGTTTTTTCGGTCTCCAGGAGTAGATCTCTCTTTTTGGAGCCTAGTGGTATGTCCTCTCATCCATTGAGGATATCCACTTCTGCTACTGGTGGATTGCATCCAATATATTCGGTATGTCAATCCTAGCTGGATTTTTAGTAGCAGGGATGTGAAAGTTTTGACAATATCTATATTGTCAGTAACTATGTCTGATAACTGTTTTAACAGTTTCATAAGTGTGGATCTTCAGGATCTCATCACAATTCATGATATTCAGATCATAGGTATTAATGATTTAAATGGTCATTTGAGCTTTAGGCTCATGGATGATTGTAGTATTTCTGTTGAAACTGATTCTGGGACATTAAAGTTTTGAGGGATCTTCAGGATCTCATCAAATCTTTAAAATAGGATCATCAATGCACGTCTTAGGAGAAGTGAATTTAAATGCTTCCCCTGTTCAGAGTGCTCAGACTTTATTTATCTGGGATATTTACTTCCGATAAATAGTTCTGTATTTTGATGGTCTATATTGGTGATATGGGGGTGTCTACTCATCATGGCACAATCTATAAGATGTGCTCTAAACGCTTCCCCGTCAGGGGTTTTCGGAAACTGTTTATATGAGGTGATCAGACTCATATAAATAGGTTCTAAGTATGCGTTTTGATGGTTTGCAATGTAATTGCATGTTCCCATGTGGTCACCTACAACTGGATTTTTAATGGATAAGAAATCCATTTAAATCATTTTAATGATTTATATTACCCATACTTGGGTGTGAACACAAGCTTCAGGGTGTTTGTTATTTTTCCAGTTGTAAAACATTTAAGTTTCCCAGTGTTATCCAAAGTTATCACCTTTTTATAAAAGAGTGTGGTTGGATAATGACCATTTATTTAGAGGATATATTGATGAGTACACCAAGGGTACATCATCAGTCCGGTTAAGGGAGTGGACGAAGCCTATTTATATCCCTTAAATACTCTCAAGAGACCTAAAGGTCTTCATTATCTTTAATGATGATAGTATATCATCTTAAATTCATTTGAGGAAGTGGGGAGAGTCAAGGTCCATGTGAATGGAGATGATCTCATTTTCATTTTTCCTTTTTGAATAGGACAATGAAAGTTTCACCCTTTTTGAAGAATCTTCGGGTTCGTCTGGTTGATGATGTCTTGCATCATCACTCCAAGGTGATATCGATCCAAAGTTGGTCGATTCTGGACACTTCTGGTGTTCCAAAATAATTCCTCTTTTGAATTTATGTGGCACTTTTTGAAAAGTCCATTACAATGCTCAAGTTAATTTTGTCCGGTAATAGTTGAACTGTGTTCAAACTGTGAAGGATTACATCTTCACGTTTACTATTGTGCGGATCATTTTGGGACAAAGCTTCAGGCTTCATTTATTTCTTGAGTCATTTGGGATTTCGTTTTGACGAATATCCTTTTTGAAACTGTATAAGTTTCAGAGAGTGTATGGCATCCTCATTTTATCTATTATTATTTCTTAGGGGTATTCAAGGTAGCAAAACATACGCAGTAAAATAAAATGTATTAAGACTACAATAGAATAATACTGATGATAAGTCAACAATTGACATAGTGTGATGTGTGCTCTTGAAAACATACGACAATAATTATGCTCATTTAAGACTTATGTTATGACAACAGATAATTTTTGATTTCAAAGTTTATTTGTCCTCGGGGAGTAGCCAAATATACATAAGGTCAATTAGACTTTCGTCGTTTTGACTAGATATGTATGTATTTTTATATGGCATAAGTTAATGCACATTCATGTTTGCAAAAACATTATTGCTCTTATCAGAACTTCCGGTCTGATTTTGGCTTGCCATTGCTTACTCCATGTCGAGGTATATCGTATCTTCACTTTCCCATTTAATCCAAGACTTCCCCTGTTTTGAGTTTTCCTTACTTTTATTTCAGGTCATGTTTGATCCTGAACTTCCCCTGATTTCAATATTCCTTATTTATAAAGGACAATGATAATTAGTCTTGCTAAGGAGACATAAGCAGGGGTTTGAGCAAATTATTTATACTTCCACTTTAATAAGGGACTTTTAAAAAGTCTATTTGAATGCTCGAGTATAGCTTCAGGCCTTTTACTTGAGTCGTTCAAATTTTATGTGGATAGTTTACCATGCTCAGAGGGGAACAAATACGTGGGTGCGTAATATATTTCTCACTTATTCATTAAGCCACGACTTCAGGCGTATGCTTATATTCAAGGCTAGAAAAAAAATCTTTCCTTGTAAGAATAAAGGAGAGAACTCTTTTAAAGAGTTTAGCGGTATTATGAAAAACTTCTGGTGTCCATATTGGATTATATAGATCATAGATCTTATATATCTGTTTACCGCAAAGTATGCATCTTTTATAAAGATAGCAATTTTAATTTTCGCATAAACCATCGTATTTATTTTATTAGGGATAGAGAGTGTTTGACTTTTGATTTGATTTTGAAACTTCAGGTTCATAAAGAGGATATGATATTAAACTTTTTGAAATCATTATTGTCTTATTGTCATAAATATCGTCATATCATGAGCCCATCATACATATAATGTAAAGTTTGTAAACTAAAGATTATGTACATTTGAATGAAACAAGTATGATGTACACATGCTATTTATATGCTGCAGGCATTTTTAAAGAAAACTTATCGCATGTATATAGTCTAGCAATAGGCGTTGAACTATTTTAAAGTGATTTTAGCATGCTTTTTTCTTTTTTCTTTTCAGATAATGTGAATAATTAATTACTAAAAATTAACAATCACGCATGCTGTTTGATGGTTTTCATTGTGACATTAAAACATGGTATTAAAGCTAATTAATCAACCACGCAGTTTAATGCAAAAACAATGAAAAACAGAAATAATGACCTTAGGCTATGGGGATCAGCCAGCCGACACCGAAAAATAAATAAAAAGTCCAGTCCGAGGTTACATCAAAAATAAAAAGCATGAAAATAAATTACAACTCGGGAACTTCAGAGAGAAGCCCCTATCTTCATTGAGCGAAACGCCTTCAGCTTCTTTTTGGTGTCCTTCGGTCTTCTTTTTACATTTTCATCCTCACATACAAAGTTTCTCTCAAAAGAAAAGAAAAATTGCGGGAATTTAAAACGGTGTCGGAAACCTGGCTGATCCCTAAAAACATAGCCTAATATTTGCACATCCACGCAGATAATATTTTTGCAACATACAACCACGTAGATAATCGAAACACAGGCATTTAAAATAATTTAAAATTGTGTGCGACGTGCAAGAACATTTTTTTTTTTTGAAAACTTTTGCCTTTTTGATCCATATTTTATTGTTTTATTTTACCGCTTTCAACCCTTTTAAAAATTTCTTTTAACTATTTTGGGCTTTTTAGGGCCAAAAATAAATAAAATAATTTCTGTGGATGGGCTAATTTTCTGGCCTTTTGGGCCATGAAAACAACCCATTAGGGTTAATATTGGGCCTCCCCCGAAAAATAGCCCGTTAGGGTTAGGGTTTATGGAAACCCTAGGGGGGGCCCGCGGCGTGTCGCCGCGGCGGCTGGCCGCGTAGGTTGCGGCCGCCGTCGCGGCGACGGGCCGCGGCTGCGGGCCGCGGCCTGCAGGCCGCGGCAACTGGCCGCGGCTTCAGGCCGCGGTAGTTGGCCGCGGCCTGGGGCCGCGGCTGCTGGCCGCGGCTTCAGGCCGCGGCGATTGATTCCGCCGGCGACGCGAAGGGCGCGCCGCCGTTTTGCCCTATGGGCGTACGGAAATTTGGATCAAAGGCGGGGAGGTAAAAAAAATCGGGTTTTTCAACAATTTAGATCGCTAAAAAACAAGTTTTTATTGTTTTAAACATGCAGATCTTATTAAAAATGTTGAATTTTACCGAGTTTATCAACTTTTTGATCCTAAAACATGCAGATCTAATGAGAAAAGCAGGTTTAGATCTAAAAGTTTGGATTTTTACCTTCTAGATTCGACGAGGAATCTAGGCGACGGTTGGTGAAGGATGCCCTTTTCGCTCCCCGTTGAGAAGATTACGATCTTCTTTTTCTGAGCGATTTGTGGATCTCCTTTCCCGCGAGCCGCCGTCTCCTCCAACGAGCGTGATCGTGCTGATAACGTGTTATGAACGAGAAACAGATTTGGAGAAGGGTTGAGGCTAGGAAACCCCTAGCCTCCTTTATATAGTATTCATAATGGGTACTCATGTGGGTGGATACCCAATAGGCCCAATGGGTCCTATTCATAACAAGAAATAGAAATAAAATTCTCACTTTGATGGTTACTTTTTTAAACTTAATTGAATTCTAAATTTTGTGTTGACTTAATTCAACTCAAGTTTACTATTAAGAGATATAATCAAATTATTAAACTACGCAAGATACCGGTTGAATTTTCCGTCGGAATTCCTAAAATCTGACTATAAGTATTTGTGTTACGATCAAAAATCGGAAAGGTATTAAAAATCTAAACAAACAAAATACTTAGGCGAAGCGATCCACTTAACGAATGGAATGAGAGCGGACTTAAATCAAGAATCTCGCCCCTTGTAGTTGTAGCCTCAACGTCCTCCAAGCTCGCCAGTTGAGCAACAAGCTCGCTCATCGTCCAATAAGTTCGCCTCACCGAACAAAAAGGTCGCTCATCGCCCCAGACTCGTCGATTGGTCGCACATTCTCCTCCAAGCTCGCCGGCTGAGGGAAAAGGTCGCTCATCGTCCTCCAAGTTCGCCCTCCCAACCAAGGCACAAGGGTCAGCATCGAGAGCTTGGGGCATCGAGCTTAGGTGACAAGCTCGACGCCCTCAAAGAGCGACCAAGCGACCCATTAGTGGAGCCACCTCTTGGATGCACATTGATGTTACTTAAGCCTATCGAGTACAACAACCATCCTCGAACGAGAATATCTCTGACACTCCTACGCTCTGACGCTCTGATGCTCTGACACTATCGGTTCTGACATTATCGGCTCTGACATCCTCGGTCGAAGCTTCGCCAGTCTGACATGCCAGCTCAGCCGAAGCTAACCGACTTACTCAGCTATAAATACTCATATACACCCATCAACGAAAATTGTTGGTTAATAGAAATTATAAACTCACACTTCATACATAAGACCAAATATTTTCTATATATTTGCTCTTCCACTCAAGCTCACCCACGTAAAGTCGACCTATCTTAAGCTTGGCCGACATGCCCGACTCGCATTCTAAGTACCAATACTAACTTAAGCATCGGAGAGGCTATGGGTTGGCACCTAACTCCGCCGTTCTAACGAGCCGCTCTTTACGCATGAAAGCTCGTTCAAGCACCCAACAACCGGCGACCAAATCCAGATAAGCGACGTTCAAGATGCGATCTTGAAGAATTGATCACGGGATCAATATCTGAAGCGCGCTCAGCCTCTACAACCCCTTATTACTTGTAAATAGCCTCCACGAACACACATCACTTGTTAATCATTGTGCCCTTGATTCCCCACTAAACAAATAATATTGTCGGACGGATTTCGACCGTAACAATTTGCATTGCATGTGTATATATAATAAACTATCTGTGCAAGCCACGCCATTTATTTTTAAAAAGATTTATCCCCACTATTTTATGTTTCTTCTAAAGAAAATTGGAGTACTAATATGTTATTAATTTTTTATCTAGTTAATTATATAACTTAATCAGTATTCTAATTTTTAGTATTTATTTATGTAAATTTATATGTTGTGTGTGTTGAAAATCTAATTTCGTGAGTTTAACAAAAAAGGAATTGATTTCAAATACTAAAATTTCCTGAGTGTTGTAAACTTGGTGGCTACGGAACCCGTAGCCATGTATTTCTAGTAATAGGGTTACATAATAGGTGGATACCCAATACACGGATGGGCCTCTAAAAGCCCGTTTATAACACTTCCCCTTATCCTGAGGCTTCAGGGTTCATAGAGCTTATCTGACCATGGTGTATGGATACTTCTGGATCCTAAGTTAAGAGTTCTTGCCTCGTTAAAACATTTGCCATGGAAAACCCAATGGGAAAAACCAGTGGCTAAGGGAAAAGAGTATAAGTCCCTGTAACTTCCCCTGATCGATGGATGTAACAACCCTAGGGTGCAAATACTAAATTGGCCCTAGACTCCTTGTATGTGTACATGCTAGCCCATGGAATAGAGAGATTTGCACTTTGCCCTTAAATTTCTCATTTGTACCCAAATGGGGGTAGCATTGCAAAAAGTGGGCTTAAAGGCAAATTTCACTAAGTCAAGGGGTTTTTGTGCAAAAAGAGAAGTGAGATATTTGTAATGGCAAACTTGTAATAAATTGGAGGGCCATGATTAAAAAAAGAAAAGAAAAAGAAAAATGAATAATGGCAAACTTGTAAATAATGAAAAGCCTAAGAGATAACTTCTTCATTAATGCATACTCCACATCCTTCTACACTTTTCTCCCCATTTCTTCTCCCTTCTACACACTTCAAACATTTATCCCCCTCATCTCTTCATGTGTGGCCGAAATTAGGGAAAAAAAACAAGAAAAAAAAGGAAAAAGAGAAGAAGAGAAAAGAAAAAGAGAAGAATAAGAAGAATAAGAGGAAGAAGAAAAGGAGGAGGAGAAAGCTAATCTCCATTGAACCCTAGGGATTTCTTGGAGCTCTAAGGAGGTAAGAACTCCTCATCTCACCCTCTAGTTATAGATATTAGAAAAAGCTTGAATGTTTAAGTTTTTGTTGAAAATTGGGAAGAGTGTTGTAGAACTAGGATTTTTGTTGCATGCATGATATTTTGTTGAATCTTTGATTAAGTGCTGGGAATAATTGGCTATTAGGAATTCCTTGGAAATTTTATATGTTGTGTAATTTGTAGTTATGAACAACTTTCATGTTCACAACTTTTTCTAATTCGAACTGGAAGTTGGGGTAAAAATTCGAATTGTGCAACATGACAGGAATTCTGTCAAGCTGTACACACTTCAGTAAAATGCGCATAACTACCTGCATGCTCTATGGATTTTGTTGATTTTGGTCTTGTTGGAAAGCTAACAAGTTTTTCTCAAAGTCCATCGCAATTCTTATGTCGAAATTCTGGCTAGAACATGCCCAACTTGGCTTTGAACACAGACCCAAGAATCTGTCTGAAAAACAGATTAGACATACTTCACCAATTAATTCACCATAAATCACACACTTAATATTTTCCCATGAAATTTTATCTGTAGATCCATAACTGATATATATTCAACTTTAATTTATAAATTTTTGTCAAATTCACAAGAGAAATGGGTTAAAAATGCTATCTTCCTAGCTGTTCTTACAATTTCAGTATGCAGGATGGTGTTGAGTGAAGTTGGAAATGTGTGATATTGCTAATTTTTCACTCCAAATGCATGAATGATGTTGATGCATGTATGTAAGATTAGTTATGCTATTGGTTACAAAAAAATTGATGGTATAATTCTCTTCTTGATGTGACGCTCGTTATACGTTTGTTAAAATGCCCAATACCATTAACATGGTTGCAAGTGGTTGCCTATGGAGATGCTATTTTATGTTGGATGTTTATAAACATGGCTTATGGAGAATGCAAGTTTATTGTGAACAGCTCGATGAAAAGAATGAATTTGGACATCATTTACATACTTCATTTTACATGCTCAATACCCTAGGATTAATGATTAGCTAAAAAATAACCCAGGGATATCTTGTTCCACTCGAAGTGGGTGAGGACCCTAGGAGGTTCGGGGGAAACCACGGTAACGCGTGGGCATGCGGGGATGGACTGCTGGGTTGTGGACCACTCCTGACGGCCCTCAGTGGCGGGGAGTTGGTGCGGTTGTGGTTGTGTTGGTTGTGTTGATGAACGGCTTCTTTCGTAAGAGCTTGTCTCGGGAAGTCGTAGCATTCCACCCACCTTACCGGGTGAGGTCCAGTCCCCGATGTCTGACCCGTTACTGAGGTTTCAAATTCATGCATGAAAACTAACATATAAAGAAAAAACAGTGACCCTGGAATGTGATGCATTTTCCTTGTTGTGCTTCTTCTGTTGTGCACTATGATTAGAGTAGTAGAGTTGTGGAGTTCCTACTGGGCACGCTGTGACGTGTCCCTTTCCCCCCACAGGTACAGGTACTAGTTCTCAGGCGACGGTTCTGGGAGTGGAGACCCCGGAGAATAGCTCGTCTCAGCAGGGTCCGCAGAGTCTGTAGTTAGTGTGGGTTTATGGTGTAGCTTGGGGTGAGTGTGGGGTGGTAGCGGTGTTTTATACCCCTGTTCCCTTTGTACCCCGTAGGGTTGTGTTGTACTTTTGGGAGCTTCAGCTGTTTGGGGTTGTGTAGTGGACTTGTACGGTACTAGTACATATGTATGGTGCTCTGTGCCGTCTGGGTGTTTTGATTGTAGTACTTTAATTTGCTGCCTGTGTTGTGGTACCTTGTACTTTCTTTTGTGTTGGAGCTGTACTGTTCTGTTTTTTTTCAGTTCGTACTCTACTACCTGTGTTTCCTCAGCGGTTGCAGTGGCCTGCGAGTCATATAGTTTACATATTAGCGCTGGGTCTTCCTAATACCGCGGCTTGTCACGCCGATCCTCTTTATTTGGGGTAGCGGGGCGTGACAATGGATATCATCAGAGGTGGATAATTCTGGATCCAGAGTTGATGTGGTTGCCTCGTTAAAACCTTTAGCTATGGAAAACCCAGTGGGAAAAACCAATAGCCAAGGGAAAAAGAGTACAACTCAACATTAACTCCCCTTGAAGTGTACGCGCTTCAGGCTTGTAGATCTTTCAACTGTCTCATCCCAATCCCTAATACAAGTTTTCTAAAGGTACAACGAGGTAAAGCTTTAGTAAATAGATCTGCCAGGTTGTTGCAAGACTGGATCTGCTGGATGTCGATCTGGTTGTCTACTTGTTGTTCATGCGTCCAGAAGAACTTGGGGGAAATGTGCTTCGTCCTGTCACATTTGATGTAGCCACCTCGTAGTTGAGCTATGTAAGCAGCATTGTCTTCGTACATGGTGGTTGGTCCAAGATCTCCCGTCTTCAGGCCGGTAGTCACGAGGATGTGGTGGATGACTGATCGAAGCCAAAAGCATTCTATGCTAGCTTCGTGGATCGCTATGAGCTCGGAGTGGTTGGATAATGTCGCTGTTGAAGTCTGCTTCACAGATCTCCATGAGATGGTTGTCCCACAGTATGTGAATACGAAACCGGTCTAGGACTTTGCGGTGTGTGGGTCAGACCTGTATCCTGCATCTGCATAACCAACTAAGTTAGAGGATACGCCTTTCTTGAAGTATAGTCCCAGGTCCACAGACCCTTGGAGGTAGCGCAGAAGGTGCTTCACTCCGTTCCGGGGGCGCTTTGAGGGCGCTGAACTGTATCTGACTAGTAGGTTAACTGCGAACGATATATCGGGACGCGTGCAGTTTTCCGGGTATAGGAATGCTCCAATTGCACTCAGGTAGGGTACTTCGGGACCCAGTGCTTCCTCCCCCTATTCCAACGGTCGAAAGGAGTCCGTATTAACATCCAATGACTGACAACCATTGGTGTACTAAGCGGATGACATTTGTCTATAAGGAAGTTTTTCAGAAACTTCTTTGTGTATGTGGATTGGTGTAACAGGATTCCTCCGATTAGGTGTTCAATTTGTAAGCCTAGGCAGAACTTCGTTTTGCCAAGGTCTTTTATCTCAAAAGTCTGTGTGAGACTCTTGGATATCTGAACTATCTCTTCAGGAGATTCGATGAAGTTTAGGTCGTCTACGTAGACGGCAATAATTACGAATCATGTTCCCTTTGCTCTTATAAAGATGCAAGGACAGACTTCATTAGTTGTGAATCCGTGTTGCACTATGAATTCACTGAGTCTGTTATACCATATTCTTCCCGACTGTTTTAGACCATACAGTGATCTTTGGAGTTTGACAGAATAGACGTCTCGAGGTCTTTCTGTCATTTTCGTCGGTAGTATTTATCCGTCCGGGAGTCTCATATAGCTATTCTTATCTATATTTTCATATAGATATGCAGTTACAACGTCCATGAGCTGCATATTCAGGCCTTCCTGAGTAGTTAGGCCAATAATGAAACGGAAAGTGATCGCATCCATGACCAGGAAATATGTATCATCATAGTTTATTCCTGGTCATTGGGAAAAGCCTCATGTAACAAGGCGCGCTTTGTAGCGTACGATCTCATTATTTTCGTTTCTTTTTCTTACGAATACCCATTTATATCACACGGGTTTAACACCTTTTGGTGTTAGGACTACAGATCCAAAAACTTTGCGATTCGAGAGTGAGTCCAGCTCTACTCCTATTGCCTCGTTCCACTTTGGCCAATCCTCTCTGCGTTTATATTCTACTAGAAAGCGTGGATCGGTCTCATCGTCGTATTAAGTGACAAGATTGGCAATAATGAGCGCGAAGTTATCATCGATGATTGTGCTTTTTCTGTCCAGTACCTCCCCAGTATGTACATAGTTTAATGATATTTCTCCTATATTTTCCTCTTCAGGGGTTTTTGTAATGCCCTGCTAAGCTACTGCACAAGTACTAGAGGGGGGGTGAATAGTACTTTAAAATAATTAAGAGGCTAATTCCTAATTACCTTGAAAACTCTACCAATTAATGCGGAAATGCGGAATAATAAATAATCGACAACAAATACAAACAATGGCAAACAAGCAATATTACTGGGTTCGGATCCACCCAAGTCTCCCCGACTTGTTCCCGGTGATCCTACGTCCCAAACACCCGGATCCCCTCCGGATACTCGAGTTAGAAACCCTAACTCAAGATTTCCACTATGAAATACTTGTGAAAAACCTTCACAAGTCAAATCATACACAAATGAACTTGTGACTCCCACAACCCGGGATCACAAACACACTCTCACAACCGAGAGTGAAACTTACAATATCAAAGTAAATGAAATAAAGATTCTTACCGACAAAATCCTATGCCTTGAGTAAAACTTATGATTTAGGGCAAAACGGATTTTCGGGAAGATGAAGAGGCACCACGCCCTAGCTCCAAGATGTAGATCAGCGATGAAGAGCTATGAGGTTGATGGTGACCTAGGATCAAGCACTTGGCTTGGAAGGCTCACAATCAATGAATCTCTCTTTTGAAATAAGAGTGAGGAGAGATTCAAGATTGGAAATGAATGAGCTTTGAATGAGTTGGAATTGATTTCTCTTTAATCTCTAAACTTGTCTTAATATCAGCCTTGAGTGCAATGAATGCAGCTCATCAAGTATATATAGGTTAGAGGAGAGAGAGAGAGAAAAACGTTTCAATTAAAGCTCCAACGGCTCTATTCTGAACCAAACTAGTCGGTCAAAGAACAACCACCGACCGACTAGTTCATCAACTAGTCGGTCGGTCAATCAACATGAACCGACTAACTGGTGAACAGGGAATAGGTCGAAGTTCAGACTTAAGGAACTAGTCGGTCAAAGTACACTTGCCGACCGACTAGTTTCACAACTAGTCGGTCGATGAGATAACTTAGACCGACTAAGAGGTAAAACACAAAGTCTGAGAACAAATAGAATTAGTCGGTCCAAGAACAAAAGTTGACCGACTAGTTCATCAACTGGTCGGTCGCCAAATGTACATGGACCGACTAACGACAAACATTAGCTCAGATGAAAATTGGCATGTACAGTAGAAGCTCAACTAGTCGGTCACAGAAGCATCACTGAGTCACTGACCGACTAGTTCACAAACTAGTCGGTCGGTGAGTCAACGTAGACCGACTAACTGTAAACAGTAAAGAGCTAGGAATTGACTGACTGAAACTAGTCGGTCCAAGAAGCTTTGCCGACTGACTAGATCACCATCTAGTCGGTCGGTTCTTCTTCTTGAACCAACTAATATGCACAAGAAGTCGCGAATCGAAGCGCGAAGCTTCGAGAAAGTTCGTATGGACTTCAACTAAGATCCTAGAGCTAAGATATGAGCGTTATTAAGATTTAAACCGTAAGACCTACTCAAGGCTTAACATTCTACGAAAGAAGCTTAAAAGACTATAAATAAAACTTGACGATACCGTCTTCAAAAGCTTCAATCGAATCTTCATGACTTCTAAAATGGTCCATAAGCTTCAACGAAGCTTTAGGCAAACGATCACGCGCTTTGAGAAGTCTTGAGACATCGCTTGGGATGTTCTTATGAATTTGGCGACGATCTCCATAACTGCGCTCACAAATTGTTAGTTCATAATATATTTATGTTTGTTCATCATCCAAAACCAAATCTGGGGAGTCCAATATCCAACAGTTTTTAGGAGGGGAGAGGTATCTGGGCTGAGCTCAGCATCCTGTGGTGGTATCGTTATCATTGCCCCAGGATTTTTCCTCTTCCGAGGGTTTTTATCTCTGGAGCCTGGGGGGTCGTCCTCTCTTCTATTGAGGTACGGTCGCTTCTGCTGCAGGTGGATTGCATCCATCTTTGGGTATGTCAATCCTAGTTGGCGTGTTTGTAGTAAGGACGTGTGATCTGACAATCTTCTGGTTGTCAGTAAATTTGTCCGGTAAAATATAAGCTGTATTCTGTATTTGGAGGATCTTCAGGATCTCGTCTTCACATTGCTTTGTACACAAATCAAATTGGGATAAAGTTTTGGTATCCCATGAAATGGTCTTTGAGGCTTCTGGCTTCTCTGTGTTAATGCCTAGTTTGGAAAAAGTGCTTTCGTCAAACTCACAATCTGTTAGACGTGCCTTAAAGCGTTCCCTGTTATGGGTTCCAGGTATCTAATGATTGTTGGTGAGTCAAATCCTATGTAGATACACAGTCAACGTTGATGACCCATCTTGGTCCTATGCGGTGGTGATATGGGGACATAGACAGCGCATCCGAATATACTCAGGTGAGAGATATCCGGTGGGTTCCCATATGCAAGTTGCATCGGAGAATAAGAGTGACTTCCTGACGGGTGTAATCTTATCAGCGATGCAGCATGCAAGATGGCATGTCCCCATGCGTTCACCGGTAACTGGCATTGCATCAACAATGGACGAGCAATCCATTGCAGTCTCTTTATAAGAGATTCGGCTAACCGGTTCTGGGTGTGAACATGAGCTACATGATGTTCAACTTCTATGCCAGTTGCTTGGCAGTAGTCTGGCGTGGACAAAAGATTGCACGTGCTAACTCCCAAGTGTAGGAGGTCGCCAAGTAGTAATATTCCTAGTGAGCCTAGGGTCGAACACGGGGACAACTTGTTTACTAACAACAACGGTCACAATTGGCTTAAACGATGTGAGAAATACCACCTTTTGGGGGTGATGATTGGTTGAGCAAATTTTTAAGTAAACTAAAATCAAGTATGCAAACAACGAAAAATGTGAGATTGCGAGCAAAGATGAGAAGTGTCTGTTTGTTGTTTCATGATGTAGTCGGGCTTATAACTCAATCGGAATTCACTACGACCTCTCATCCGGCTAAGGAAAGAATGGTCGGATAATATGACATTTCATTGAACACATTGAGTGCGAAAAGTAATGAATGAAACATATGAAAAAAATCAACAATCAGCACAATAGAGACGATTGAGCAAGAGAAACAGCCGTCTTCCGGTCAGCAGCCCTCCACTCAGCAGCCCTAGCCCACACCCTCAACACTCACCGATGTCTGCCGAACCGACGACATCGACCCCTCCGACGAAGATTAATTTCTTGCATAAGAGACCTCGATCCCTCTGACGACATCGACGATTGATTGCTCCTTAAATCCCTCTCAATTTGAGGATGACGTCGGCATTAATGGACATCGTCGCGCTCTCAAAACAAAACTCTCCATGGATCGTTGTTTAATTACTGCCGACGACAACGACAATGTCCATTACCATCGACGATTGATTCGACGACGACGACGATGTCCATTACTGTCGACGATTGATTGCTTGATCTCTTCATGTATCGTTGTCGTCGTCTTCCGAGTTGTGCGCAATGAAGAAGGGATAACGGTTGCATACGCTGAGCAAAACCACGGTGGTGGTGAGGTTTTATTCAGCGCGCACAACCGTTATGTACGAAGAGGTATAATAGATGAGAATTTTTTAATAGCAAACTTGAGAATAAGTGGTTGTAAGTGCGGATGCCCGTACGAGCAATTCGGTATGTGCGCATAGCAACCCTTTTAGTTTCCGAATCGGGGACTCCTAGATCCTCACGACTCAATTCATCAATATAAAAACTATATATTTACGGAAACGCCTCCCCAAATCAAAGTCCCAGAAGAACAGTTTTTTAAAGAGGAAAAAAAAGCCTACATAAGATTCTCAAATTCCCCTCTTTTAGCGTTTGATTCTCTCTTGCACATCTCTATCTCTCTGCGCCTATGTCAATGGCGGCGCCCAGCCAAGCGAGCCTCCTCCTCCTGAAGCAGCTCAAAGGTTCCGACCAATACACGGTTTTTAAAAAGTCTTTCTTGTTTCTTTTTAAATTTTCCTTTATTTTTGATTTTATTAGATCTTAATAAGCATCCGGTGGATGGCTTCTCGGCCGGTTTGGTTGATGACAGCAACATCTTCGAGTGGAGCGTTACGATCATTGGACCGCCCGATACGCTATAGTGAGTGATTCTTGTATTAATTCTAATTAGTTTTGGGCCTTTTTGGTTGCTGTCTTTATTGGATCTTATGGATTTTGAGTCTAGGGACGTCGAGTTCCGTGAAAGTTCGGGTTTTTGTTATGAGTTCATCGGGGTTTAGAAGGTGCAACGTGTTTTGATGTTTCTAATTGGTGGAGGATTCTTATTTGTTGTTTGGATCGTTAGGATTCAGTGTGATTCTTTCTATTTGATAATTTCCTTTGGGCTTAATTCATGTTGAGGGAATTCAGACAGAAATTCAGTTGGATCTTATGGGTTGGCACATTATGGTAACATTTAGGTTCTTGCTTCTTGAAAGGTAGGGTTATGATGTAGTTTCATAGGGTTTTAGATTGATTGGGATTCACGAATTTAGGTATGGTTCGATATATTCTGAATTCAGGTTGTGGTTATGTGTGTTGATAATTATTAAAGCCCTTCTACTGTACCAAAACTCTGTAGTTGTGATGATGCAGAGAGCTATACGTTTATATTCTAACACCACCGCATGGGCTTTTTATGTGTGGTGGTGTTTTTAAATCTGTTTGAGTAGATTGCACACCGTGTAAATTGTGCTTACACCCTGCGTGATATGAAAATGTGCACATAAGAGGCTTTGATATCATATTAAAGTCTCTGCTAGCACTTCAAAACACAAAAGTTGTGACAAAGGCAGAGTGTTGTTGTTTTGGCATTCTAACACTAATTATCACTAGTTTAAATGCAGAAATGTTATGTTTCTTACTTTTGAAAAGATAACATATTATTCTTGAAAAAATTTATAGGAAGAGGCTAATTTGGTGACCAATACAGGATTGATATAGTTGATTACTCACCATACAATCTTCAACATGCTTTATATAAATGATCTACACACAGATTTTGAGTTTCATGATTAAGAGTTTTAAACTTGCATGACTTGTGATGGTTTATTTTTTCTCTGTTGTATGTTGAACTCATTCGTACGTATTACATTTTATTTGTTCATGTATTGATTCTAGACCTTGAATAATTCCTTTCTCTAAATCTTGAATGATTTTCATTGCATTCCAGTGAGGGCGGCTACTTCAATGCCATTATGACTTTCCCGGACAATTACCCAAATAGTCCTCCTTCAGTTAGATTTACAACGGAGATGTGGCATCCAAATGGTTAGTTACGTGTGCTTGTTTCTCTAATATCTTGCATTTTTTGTTTTATAATCTAACTTGACAATGTTTTGTTTCTCATGCTAATCCCCAGTTTACCCAGATGGGCGCGTTTGTATATCAATTCTCCATGCACCTGGGGATGATCCCAATGGTTATGAACTTGCAAGCGAGCGTTGGACACCTGTTCACACGGTATTTTTATTTGCAATCATGAATTTATTTAATTCAACCTACTTATCATTTAAAATCTTGGATTCTTTGGACATTGTTAGAATTTGGAGGATTTCCCAGAACCTAGGTAGCACGCACATGGACATGAGAAATGGATGCACTACATATAGGGGTGCACACCAGCGATTTAGTAAAATATAAGACACGGGAACACCGAAACATGGTATAAAATATGTACAAATATGAAAGTGTGTGTCCGCTCATGCACTTTCATACATAGACTCGTCCATGCATGAAAATATACCAACACATATCTATTCGTATAATACATGCAATGATTACAACATTTCACACATTTTCATGAAGTCAGGTTAAGAAGTAGTCCTTGGTTCTTTAACTTCCTATTGAGTAGCTTTATGTAACTTTTATTTATATCAAAATATTTCTAAATTTGCCATAGTTTTGAACGATTATGTAAGGTATGGTCATTGAGATATAAATACATCAACAATATAACATTTCAAACTTCTAAGAGCATGTTGCGTGTAGACGTGTATGAGTCAACGTAGGATAAGTCTTTAATGTTTTTGCATAACATGCTAAACTAGAAACTATAATATGTAACTAAGGACACCTTTCGAAAAGTGCCTAATATGTGTCCGAGGAGTGTCCAAAAAGTGTTGGCGTTTGGTACGGGTGTTAGCATGCCAGTCTCTCGAGTGTATGGCTTCAGGATAGAAATACTCTTGATACATAGCCTAAAACCTTCACACATTTAGAATTTGCTTATTTTTGCAACAACGATGTTTTTTTTCGCTATTTCTTTTTTAACTAAGGGAAAATTTATTTGAAATGATTTTCCAACTCATTCACACATGCCAAGAAACACACTCACCGCTACACTCACATCATGTATTTGAATGACTTTATGGAGAAGAAATTACATGTTTACCATATGCACACACATGTCCAGCGCACACACGGCTTTTAGCATGCATTTAGACAAGAAGGAACCATAATTGGTAAAATATGAATATAACAGTGTACGTTTAAATAGGCTTTTATACTCTTTGTGAGCAGGGGGTCCTGTGGTCGGCGGGGCCCTGGCGGCCCTGGAATAGGGCCGTCGGGCCCTGTTGATGCATCTCCAGGCTCACGCGGCCATGGGGAGGAGCCCCGGGGCCTGTGCGGGTTGGCGGCTGCCAGTGGGGCCCGGCTAGGGCCGCCGCCCTCCTGAAGTCTCTCCTCCGCTTTTGGTCACTCTAGTTGAGGTCCGTGAGCCGACTGTCTTCAAATTCCTTCGCCACGTCCTTCCATTGTCCAAAGGCGACGCCTTTTCGCTGTTTTAGGGTTTGCGTCCTCACCGTTTAATTTTGCTGAGATCCCCACAAGTTGTTGCTTGATTTGTGCTAAGGCTTCTCCATGTTTCTCTAGGGTTTTGCCTTACTTCGTTAGGGCATCACTATGTTTCGCTAGGGTTTGTTTCACGCCCTCGATTTCGCCATTGAACTTTTCATCCACTGCATCAATACGATCTTTGGATCTCGTTGCCGCCGCCATGAATTGACGTGATCTGATATCAAATTGATAGGAACTAGAAATATCTGAATTTATTTATAATAAAACTTAAAATAATAACGATACATGATTACAATTAAAGAGGTAACCTCCCTCCCAAGACGCTGATTGACTAGGACGTCTACACTCTCCCGTAGAACGAGGAACTCTCTCCTCTCTTTAGCAAAATAATCAAAATAAGCATACCATAGGGCCGGCCGGCCGGCCAATCCCCCTTATATAATAATCTAATTAATTGCACATTTGCATATAAACACTCTCAAATAATAAAATATGACAAAAGGCCCAAAAGTTTATGGATACGCCCCTGGATTATGTGTTTGAAGCCGGTCCACTATACTGACGCTTTCGTCGATTTGTGATGAGCCCATGAGTAGCTAACAAGTTGTAGAACACATTGCAAAAAAATTTTTTAAAATATTTTTGACTCCCAAAGTGATGTCAGCACAGGAGCACATAAAAACCGAACTGTGCGGACAACACATGCACATTTTGATATATATATATATATATATATATATATATATATATATTGGTAAAAGGATCCTAGGGTGCATCCTTAGATCCTTAGATGAAATCTAAGGAGGTTCCCACATTTTCCCACATTTTCCACATTTTTTGGATTTTTTGTATTGGGGTTATTCACATCATGGATATTTAATATACTAAAAATCAAGTGATTTCAATACTTTTTGAAACCCAGTCTAACCCTTGCAACTTCGATGGTTAAAAAGTTGCTGCAAAACCGTTAAAGTTGTAAGGGATGGATGAGGGCTCAAAAAGTAGTGGAATCTCTTGATTTTTGGTATGTTGATTATCCATGATGTGAACAACCCCATCGAAAAAAATTCCAAAAAATGTGGGAACTACGGGAAAATTTGGCACACTAGGATCCTTTTACCATATATATATATACTAGTCATTACCCGTGCCCCTATGGGCACGGTTTATTTAAACTTTTGTTTTCCCTCCCCAAACTTTTGAAATGTCTCAGATTTTTTGGTTTCCCCCTAAATAATTTCACCCCATTTTCAATTTCCCCCCAAACTTATCCTAGTCATCAACTATTGTTTGTCCTAGTCATATTTAGCTTGTCCACGTAGGACAAACCCCGCCACCTAGGACAAACATTTGAAATCTTCATCCTTTATAATATAGATATATATATAATGGGTATCATATGGCATATGAGGCTAAGCCTCATATACCAATACACAAAAAGGTGAGAAGTACAAGCCCCACATGGGCTTATACTTGTTGTATTTTCCACCTTTTTGTGTCTTGGTATATGGGCCTCATATGCCATATGATACATATTATTTTCATACATACATACATATAGGATTTAATGTAAATCAGGTGGCACTTGATGTAGTAGATCAGGTGCTAAGACACAAAAAGGTGGAAAGTACAAGGCCACATGAGTTTGTACTCGTTGTGGGGCCCACCTTATTGTGTCTTGGCACCTGATCTATTAGATCAGGTGCCACCTGATCTATTAGATCAGGTGCCACCTGATCTAATAGATCAGGTGCCACCTGATCTACATGAATAACACACACATTAAATTTGAAGACTTTGTCCTACTAGGACAAAATGGTTGATAAAGTGGTGGCCAATATTTGGCCACCTCATCATGGCGAGGCCACTTGGATGTGTGTGAGGGTTTGGGTGTGATGTTGGGGTTTTTGTGGCATCCCCAAAGAAAAACCCCCACATTTCAATTATTTGCATGCATGCCATTGACCATTAAGGCCCCATCTTCCCCTTATTTTACATAATTATCATTAGCTTTCTTCCGTTTTGGCCCCAACGTTTTTTTGCTCATTAGCTCCTGTCTTTCCCTCTTTAGCCCTTGGACGATACATCTACACACCCCTACACTTCTCCTCATATGCCACTTTGCACGGGCCCCGCATCCTGTGTGGGGTTTTTTGGTTCCCTGTGCACCATTTGCACGCGTTATTTCTAATATATATATATATAAACGATAGCACATTCCAGTAAAAAGATTTTAATGAAACATCCCTAGAGGGATACAAAAGTGATGAAGTATATACTACAGATAACGATACAAGCCGGCACAATGTCTGAAAGAGAACTACATCATGCAGTCACAAAGGCAAAAATTTGATAAACCATATAGTTGTTGGGAAGCCAACTTGTGGTAGCAATGAGAAGAGACACTGCAGGTCTCTTGTTCATTGGTACCTTTTGGGAAAAGCAAGGGATTATGTTCCATTGCAATGGTTGTCTTCCCGAACTTGACAATTGAGTAATGGCTGTCTTTCCAAACATGCTAACTGAGCAAAGAGTATGCTGATATGTGTTACCTTCAAAACTGCATATTCACAGAAAAGTCTGATTCTTGTCTTTCTTCAGTGTTTTATTTGTTTATGTTTATCGTTTTATTCTGGGTGTTGGTTCAAGAACTTTTTCTTTGATGTTTACAGTTAATATTCACTGAAATTCTCCTTCTGGTAACTTGCATTTTGATCTGCTATAACTTACTGAGAATTTTTTGAAAAAAAACAAGCAGGTTGAAAGCATAATTCTAAGCATTATCTCCATGCTTTCTTGTCCCAATGATGAATCTCCGGCGAATGTTGAAGCAGCAGTAAGTGATCTTCGTTTTCTTTTTTGTATAACAATGCTTATTGTTGATTTCGTTCTTTTGAAACTCTCATGATGTATTTGATATACTTGGTAATGTATGCTATTCAGAAAGCAGGCTAGTTGGAGCTGCCAAAAACTATTAGAATAGACATACAGATTATGTGCCGGTTCTTATAAACTTCGTGTCTTAGAAATTATGAGGGGATGTTTTTTCATTGTCATAAATATGAAATAGCATTGGCTCTGCTAAAATCCTTGAAGTTAATCACTTTGTTTTCTACTGCATTTCTTGTAAACCTTAGGCCTTATTTGGATAGAATTGTTAATTGAGGGTTGCAGCTATATTTGCTTAACAGTATCAGCTTTTGTTTTCTATATAGCATCGATTGTAAGCCTTTGGCCATATTTGGATGGAGTTGACTGAAGGGTATCAGCTAACTTTACTGAACAGTATCAACGTGCATAGAAGTATCTAACTTTGATTTGACATCAAATGGTTGATTTGTCATTTTTGAAAAATATACATGCTAGAAATATCCTACTCATAGTTGCAGGAAGTTGGTCTGTGCCGTTGGAGTAGAGGTACTTAATCCAACCAAAAGCTTAATTTGATTGTGAGTAGCACCCAACCGAGCTGAGCTTTAACTTGTTCCTATTGATTCAATTAATTAAGCAAGAATTTTGTTCAAGCTTGGCTCATCTGGATTATCAAATGAGCCGAACACGCTCTTAACTAGCTTGAGCCAAGCCTTGAGCTTTTCAAACCTATTAACAAGCTTAGCCAAATATAAGAGATTAAATAAATTTAATAACACATGCCCCATCTATAAGAATTGCACAATGGAAATTAAAGGTGACATGCAGCGTTGAATAACATATGTAAGTATACCTATTAAAATTTGTAAGTATACATATGAAACTAATATGTCATGTCCTCTTGCAACCTAAAATCAATAACTTGTATTGCTTCAACCATATGAATGTCTTATTTGATTTCTTTGTACTTGTATTGGTAATGAATCCTTGGAGAGGAAGGAAGTTAATGGCATTTATTATATTCAATTATTAGGTATAATGTTAGAAACTTTTTTGTTTAAGGAAAAAAATCTGAGATATGATTGTGTAAAAATGTAATAAAATTAAACATTAGGCTGGGGATCAACTAGAAACTAAATTTTAAAAAATATAAATTACATGACCAGCACAAATCCGAATTCCGACTTATTAAACCTTTGCTCAATTAAAATTGAGTTTGAGCTGATCCAAATGTATATGAGCTTTTACCAAGTTGAGCTTGAACACATGATGATGCGAGCCGAGCCTTGCAATTCACAAGTTTCTTCATTTGTTTTAAGCTTGGTGGCTCATTTATGCTATCAAATGTGTCCAAATGAGACTTTACTAAATCAATCGCTGGCCATGCCTCGAGCTTCTCAAGCATGTTAGCAGCCTTGGATGGGGCACTGGACTTTCACGCATTCCACACTTCAAAATTGATCAAACATACACCTCGAACTATTCTATTAGACTGAGACCTTGGTGACTTGTATCAAACCAAGACCTTAGTGAATGCTTACATGGATTGGTTGCATGCCTGGTCTAACAAGAGTAAGCTTCTCTGTCAAGACAGGCTTGACAGACAGGCTTGATCAATGATTAGTGTTTGTAGCCTTGTAACTAAGCATTTTTCATCCAACTGCGGGATTAGTGAATGACTACATGTGTTGGATGTATACTTTGACTAACAATAGTATGTTTCTCCATAGAGCTGGGCTTGATCGATGTTTGTTCGTATGATACTTGATAATTATTATTTTTTTCCTACAACTGGGTTTGATTGCCTATCAACTCAGAAAGGTAAAAAAGACGCTTGCTGGATACTGTGGAATCTTGAAGGCTGTCGCGTTAATCATGTTTCTATATTGGTGATAATTGATGTGCATAACAAGAAACTTATAAGAGCTGTTCTGGGTTGAGAATATGCAGGTGGTTATGTAGAAGTTGGGATTCTCATAGATTCCTGGAATACGCATTACCTCAGAAATTTTCCGAATCTCATTAAATTCACATTCTCTAGCCAAACCTTTGATGTCTCACCACAGCTTTCAGGTTCAGTTTTGAAATTCAGGTGAAAGCTTTGTGGTGAGACTTCAAAGGTTTGGCTAGAGAATGTGAATTTAATGAGATTCGAAAAATTTCTGAGATAATGCGGGAACTGTTCGGTAAGGCCTTGGAATTTGTTGTCTAGATATAGGATCTTATGATGGTGCACTGCAATAAGGGGAATGCATTAGTTATAGAGGAGATTATTATATGATATAGAACAACAATGCGGATGTAAAGATTTTGAATAACTATGTTAAGAAAGGATGATTTGCAGAGTGCATTTTCTCATAAAATGCAGAAGAAATGCATTTCAGCCTTTGGGGGAAAACAGCTAAATCTTGTATGGACAAACTAGATTTTTGGGAACACGCACTACACTCATCTTAAATTTCCTAGGGCATCAGTGAGAATAGAAAGCTGAGGAACCATAAACGGATTATCGACATGGCTTTTGTAAAGAAAGAAATTATACACAAAAAATAGAAAAATAGAAATTATAAGGGGATGGGGGCATGATTTCCCCCACCCTACACACAAACCACTTGTTGGGAGAAATCTTTGCGAAGCCTGTTTGTTAGACTTGCATCTTATCCATTCGCTTGGATCTGCAGGGTAGCTGATCCAGATTGTATGATCGAATGAAAGTGATTTGAAAAATGTGATAGTTCAATATTCATTATGTCTTGATATGTCTGTTAACATAGCGCAGGACCCATCAGCAGGACACATCTTACTGATGGGTCTGGCTGGGGTCATTCAGCAATTTATTGCTGTGGTTAGGGCAGGTCGGATTTTAGTTCACATGATCCTGACCCATAATATGTATATCAATCAATCTAACATCTTTAACCTCATTTTTGGTCATCCAAGTCTGGCACGACAACGGAAAACACTCACCCACAATTATGTTCTCTTTGGTCCATTGAGACTATTCCGATAAGCCAATAATCACCTACGAGTGGTGGCGGCACAAGGCAAGACAGGGGGGGGGGGGGGGGTGGCGGCTCACGGCAAGACAAGGGGCGGCGACACAAACACATAGGGAAGGACATTTTCGTAATTTCAGTTTATGGAGGATTTTGTTATAAATAAGAGGGCATGTGTTATTAGTTTTCTAGTGTTGAATATTGAGATATTAATAGTAATTTAGATTAGTAACCCTAGTTATTAGGAAATTTGGCCTTTCTTTCAAATTGGAGGTCGTATCTTGTTAGTTTTATGAAAATAAATAAAAATCTCAACTTTTGTCCTAATTTAATTTCCAAATCCTATCAACTTGCTCTCGGGCCGATGGTACCTAGGGGGTGTCCATTGCATCCTGAACAACTCCCTCCAAAAATGGTTTAAGAAGATGCAATCGCGACCAGACATGGTAGACTTTGGAATCCCATGCAAGCACACCACCTCCTGTGACTGTTACAGTCACATCAGTATATGCCACGAAATGTGCATATTTGCTGAGGCAATCAATCACAACAAAGATGATAAAGAATCCTTCCGATCGAGGCAACACTTCTATGAAGTCCATCATGACCTCCTAAAAACCCGATTCAGTAAAGGCAACGCCTATAGTACGATCGAGGCAACACTTCTATGAAGTCCATCATGACCTCCTCAAAAACCCGATTCAGTAAAGGCAACGCCTATAGTAGTCCCCTAAGTACCATCGCCATACATATGTAGGGGTGTCTCCATGTACGTCCTGGCAATAACGCCAACATCAAAGGAAAAACAGTTGTCATTGAGGAAGAAAGTAAACCAACCGACATATCTGAGATGGCGGGACGAACTAACCTTGGAGGCAGCCGAATCTGGCCAAATCAGACCAGATCTGCACATGACGAAAGTTTATGGACACACGAGGAGGCCGAATATTGTGGCAGCGTGTGATTTTTACGCGCTTGGACTGAGAACACCCCCGATCCTTAGGGATGCGATTGGAATCAGCGACGGCCACATAGGGCGGCCGAGGCATCCGCAGGGCTGCGACAGAGGCTCTGCGGGGTGGGGGATGGCAGGGGACAGGGCCCATAGGGTGCCAGTGGAGGCCTGCGGGGTCTGTGGAGCCAGCCATGTGCGTAACCATGCATCGCTTGCCCTGGGCATCTGCCCAGGGCAAGAATAAGTATTTTTTTCATTAAACCTCATATTCATGCATCAAGGTGCAGTTGGCTAGCACGTTGAAGTAATTGCTCTTTAGGTTTGGGTCGTGGATTCAAGCCGCACTCACCTTAACTAATTTTTAATTTTTAAAAGATTTTTTTTTCTTTCCAATAGTTTTACTAGCTCCATAATATCTCAATTCTCAACCAATTGTTAATTTTCAAAAGATTTTTTCCAATTGTTTACTAACTCCATACTATCGTAATTGTATAGTTTAGTGAATATAATATGTCCATTGGTGGCCAGTTACTTTTTTCTTTTTGACATTCTTATTACTTCATTAGTTCTTCCCCACCCCCTCAACTTCATAATTCGTTATAATTTTTCAAGTTCATGTGCACAATAAAAATCTTCGTACAAATTCCCTGCAAGACTCCATTCACATCCTCAAGTAGGAAAATATGATACATAGATTTTTCTTAAAAAAATCATGTATTTATTTTGATCATACCTAATGCACGTATCACATATGCCCCAATTCTTCTGAAAGGGTCACATACATAGAGTTTTATGATTTTTTTGAAAATCCATGTATCTATGTTGTATCATATTTGATTCTCGTATGCATGTCCATGCAACCTAGTCGGATACATGTAGGATGTCGGTGATGATGCTTTTCTAGCCCATCTTCACTAGACATAGGATAAAATTAGGATGTTGGTGATGTTGGTGATGATGCTTTCTATCCCAAGTCCGAATATATTCTTGGTTTGTATTGGGATCTAACATGCGTTTGAAACTGAATGATAGATGAGTTCGTTTCATGTGATACTCTTAAATGTCGACTTAGATAAACACTCTTTTTATATGTTATATATATATATATCATATTTTGGATATATTTATGATTATATGTTGTTGGTATTATCAATATATAATTAAAACATTCATAGCGTTTAATTTTTTTTCTTTAGTATTTTTAAAAAGTTGTATTTATATCATCTTTATCTTTGCTTGGGGCAAAAAAAATTTTTGGTTACGCTACTGCAGCCAGCGGAGGCCCCGCGGGGCCTAGGGAGGCAGTGATGACCCCGAGGAGCCTTGAGGGTGGGTCGACGGTCCATGGGAAGGTAGTGGAGGGTTCGCAGGGGCCCGGTGGACGGTGACAGGTAGTGGGGAACCCCCTTTGGGGGGCCCTCGGTGAAGGTGGAGGAGGCCCCTTGGGCTTCAATTAGGGCGAGGTCAAGTGATGGGTCGACGAAGGCAGTGGAGGTGGAGGAGGCCCCTTGGGCTTCAATGAGGGCAAGGTCCTGCGATGGGTCAACGAAGGCAGTGGAGGTTTATGGGGCTTTTGATGAGAGTTGGGCAAATGAAGGCGCGACAGAGAAAGCTCGGATGTGTATTAGAGGGGTTCCACAGTACCTAATTGGAACGGACAGGGGCAAGTTGGCGCCTATTCGAAAATTCAAAAGCTGAAGATGTCGATTTTTGAGGGAGAGAATGCCTATAGGGACGCCATTGGTTGAATGTGTTGCGTCAAATGATACAGTGTAATGAACAAATTTAGAAAGGAAGATAAGCTGCAGGCGGGGGCCCCTATGTCTGGAAGGAAATGCGTTGATATGGTTCCAGCAGAGAGAGCATAGACAACCTGTGTGTTCTTAGGAGGAGTTTAAAGATTGCACGTTGGATCGTTTTTGCGATACTCGTGGTGGTGATTTGCATGAACTCTTTGCACTCAAGCAAGAGGGGACAATCAGGGAGTACATGAAGAGGCTTGAGTTGCTTTCGGGCCGAGTGAGAGGGACATCGAGGGCGGTGTTGAAAGCAAACTTGATGGAAAGACTTAAGGCAGACATTCAAGCTGAGCTACACCTGTTCAGGACGAGTGGGCCGGGTGAGACGATGGAGCTGGCCAAGATGATCGAAGACAATAATATGGTAGAGCGATGTGTCAAAGGCACATGTAGCGGATCCACTTTCCACACCCTGCCAATGACATGGGAATAGAAGACAGTCATGAGGGGTCCAGACCAATCGAGACAAGAACAGAGAGACACGGCCAGGTAGTTAGTTCAAATGCCTCACAGAGACAGAAACAGAACAAGTGAGCAAATGGCTGTGTTTTTACGGTGATGAGAAGTTTGCCCTAGGACAGCGGTGTCGAGATTGTACCCTTCAAGTATTGATAGTCTGTGATGAGGAATATAATGGCATGGATGATGAAGAAGTTGGAGAGGATCACTCACTTGGATGTGACTGAAGGCTTGCTAAATTTCGTGGTGGGGTTCACCCTGAATCACATTATGAATTTAGTGGGAAGGTTCGTGAAGCGGGATGTTACAGTGCTGATCGATATTAGGGTCACACATGATTTTATCTCCAACATGGAGTGTACAAACAGAAGCTGCATTTTAATGACACATGAAGTTTTGGCGTGGTCATGTGGACATAGAAGGTAGAGCTCAGGTCGAGAATCTGTCGCGGGCTGATCTTGACCCTACAATGAAATTTGATACTGGAGGATTTTCTACCACTAGATTTAGGCATTACAGGGGGCAGTGACCCCAGGGGTGCGACGAAGGCCCCGTGGGAGGTAGACGGCTGGAGACAATTGCTGGTAGTAAGGAACCCGTGAGGGACTAGGCAGCCAGCGGAGGCCTCGCAGGGGCCTGGGGAGGCAGGGGAGGTCCCACGGGGTCTTGATGGTGCCCACGGGGGCCGACGCCCACGGGAAGGCAGCAGACTGCTCGTTAGGACCCGGTGGACCATGCCGGGAGGCGGGGCCCTCTTGGGAGCCTCGACAAAGACGGAGGAGGCCCCTAGGTAGGGATGACAATAATGGTCTGACCCTACCGGCCTGAACCGGCCCGATCTGGTTTTGATCTGCCCCGGCCCGCACTCCCGCAGACGGGTCGGGATAACCTTGGGCTTTGTATGCAACTCGTCCCGCCCCAGTGAACTATAGAGGTTCTAAAAAACCTTATTATTTTGATGCGGACCATGCGGTCAACCCATAACCCATAACCCATAACTCATACTATGTTTCACTATTCTCCCAATTAGGTCAATTCCCAATTCCAAATTACTAAATAATTCACAATTCTCCCAATTCCCAAATAAAACTTTTATTTGGGATTCATAGAGATGACAGTAATGACCTGACCCGACCGTCCTGACCTTGTCCGACCCCGGTTTTGGTAAGAAATTATCCGTCCCGGTCCGAGACCTGCCATGTCCCCGCCCTGTCAACGGATTGGGACAAGCTTGGGTAGTTAAATACCCGTCCCGACCCACAATATTGTCATTCCTACCCCTAGGGCTTTGATGTGAGTTGGGCAAATGAAGGTGGGTGGAGAAAGCTTCGATGGGTGGTTGTGGGATTCCACAATATCCAATTGAAATGGGCACCACCAATTTTCTTATGTGCAAGTCTGTTTTAGAGCTGGGCAGGGACAAGTTAGTGGTGACTCGAATTCGATAGCCGAAGATGTCGATTTTTGGGGAGATGACGCCTATGGATGTGTGTATCATGCCGAATGATACATCGTATTGAACAAATTTACAAAAGAAGATAAGTTGATGGGTGAACTTTTTTTGGAAGGAAATGCGTTGACACAGTTTCGTGGAGAGAGCAGAGATAGCATGTGTGGTATTGGGAGGAGTTTAAAGATTGTCTGTTGGACCCCTTTTGCAATACTTACCGTAATGATTAACATGAACAGCTCTTTGCACTCAAGTAAGAGGGGACAATCAGGGAGCACATGAGGGGGCTCGAGTTGCTTTCGGGCCGATGAGAGGGATATTAGAGGCAGTGTTGGAAGTAGATTTTATGGATGGGCTCAAGATAGGCATTCGAGCCAAGCTATGTTTTCTCATGTCGAGGGAGCTAGGTGAGACGATGGAGCTGACCCAGATGATCGAAGACATGAATATAACAGAGCGACGTGTCAATGTTACATTGAGCGGATCCACTTTTCGCACCCAGACGATGACAAGGAGACAGAAGACACATGCAAGAAGGGTCCTGTCCAACCGAGACAAGAACAACGTGACCCGACTAGGTATTCAGTTCAAATGTCTCACGGAGATATAGATACAGAACACGTGAGCAAATGGATTGTGTTTTCACTGTGATGAGAAGGTTGTCCCAGGACATCGGTGTTGAGATCGTACCCTCCAGGTATTGACAGTTTGTGATGCGGAAGAAAGCGATGGCGTGGAGGAGGAAGAAGTAGGAGAGCATCCTCACTTGGATGGGGCTAACATCTTGCTAAATTCTGTGGTGGGTTTCATTCTGAATCACACCATAATATTAGTGGGAAGGATCATGAACCAGGATGTCACAATGCTGATCAACAGTGGGGCCACCCATAATTTTATCTCCAACATGATAATGGATTAGCATAAGCTGTGAGTGGAGGACACATGAAGTTTTGGGGTGGTTATGGGGACATGGAATGTAGAGCGCCATTGAGGAATCTGTCGCGGGCTGATCTTGACTCTATAAGGAATTCAGATATTGGAGGATTTCCTACCACTAGATTTGGGTATCACAGGAGGCAACAACCCTTGTGGGTGCGACAGAGGCCTCGCGGGGCAGACGGCTGGGGACAGGGACCAGCAGCCTCTGGGGTGGCACGAAGGCACCATGGGAGACTGGGCAGCCAGCGAAGGCCCTGTGTGGGCTTGGGGAGGCAGAGGTGGCCCCGCGGGGCCCCGATGGTGCCCTCACGGGCTAACGACACAGGGAAGGCAGCGGAGGGCCCGTGTGGGCCTAATGAACCATAACGGGAGGCGAGGGCCCCGAAAAGGGTGGATGAACGAACACCCGTAATTTCCTTACGGGCATGTCCATTTTAGAGCCGAGCAGGGGCAAGTTGCTGCTGACTTGAGAATTCGAAATCTAAAGATGTCAATTTTTAAGGAGAACGCCTATGGATGGGTCTTCCATGTTGAATGATACATCGTAGTGGACAAATTACAAAGAAAGATAAGCTGCTGGATGGAGCCCTATGTCTGGAAGGAAAGACGTTGATATGGTTCCAGTGGAAAGAGCAGAGACAACCTGTGTGTTCCTGGGAGGAGTTTAAAGATTGCATGTTGGGCCATTTTCGTGATACTCATGGTGGTGAAATGCACAAACAACTCTTTGCATTCAAGCAAGAGGAGATAATCCGGGAGTACAGCGAGAGGCTCGAGTTGCTTTCGGTTTGAGTGAGATGGATATCGAAGAATGTATTTGAAGGGAACTTTATGAAGGGGCTCAAGGCAGACAGTCGAGCGAAGCTATGTCTGCTTAGGTCGAGATGGCTGGGTGAGATGATGGAGCTGGCATAGATGATCGAAGGTAGAAATTTAGCAGTGCGACGTGTCAAGGGCACATGGAGCGGAACCACTGACAGGGGGCAGAAGACAGGCTGGAGGGGTACAGACCAATCAAGACAATAACAGCGGGATGCGACCAGGTAGTCAGTTCAAACGCCTCACAGAGACAGATACTGAACAAGCAAGCAAGCGGCCTGTGTTTTTACTGTGATGAGAAGGTTGCATCAGGACATCATGTCAAGATCTACTCTCAAGGTATTGACAGTCTGTGATGAAGAAGACGATGGTGAGGATGAGGAAGAAGTAGGAGAGGAGCACACTCATTTGGATGTGGCTGAAGTCTCGCTAAATTCTGAGGTAAGTTTCACCCCGAATCATACCATAAAATTAGTGGAAAGGTCCGTGAAGCAGGATGCCACGTTGCTAATCGACATTAGGGCCACCCATGATTTTATCTCCAACAGGATAATGGATCAACAAAAGCTGCAAATGGATGACACATGAAATTTTGGCGTGGTCGTGGGGACATGGATGGTAAAGCACTATCAGGGAATCTGTCGTGGGCTGATCTTGACACTACAGGAAATTTAGATACTGGGGGATTTTCTGCCACTAGATCTGGGCATCACCGATATGCTTTAGGAATGAGATGGCTATGTTATTTGGGAGAGATGAAGGCCAATTGAAAACTATTATGCATGTAATTCCAAGTAGGGGATCCACCAATGACACTTCAGGGATATCCGAGCTTATGTCGAACCTTCGTTTCCTTGAAACCTATGGTGAAGGCAGTATAAAACGAGGGAGGCGGATTTCTGGTGGAGTTATAGTGTTTGACAAGGGAGGTCGTTGAGGAGCAGGAGATTCCTGCAGAGATACATCGACTCCGGTTCATTTTGAGGGAGTTTTTTTTTTGGACACAAGGTGGTCTTCTCCCACCATAAGATCACGAGCATGCTATAGTCTTGAAAGAGAGAGGGAGCATTGCACATCACTATGAGACCATACCGATATCCTCAGGTACAGAAGACTGAGGTAAAGATGGTGGTCGGGGAGATGATACAAGTCGGAGTCATTCAGCTGGGAGTGAGCCGCCCATTTTAAGCCCAATCCTATTGGTAAAGAATAAAGCTGGCAGCTAGAGATTTTGCATCGACTACCGGGCCTTGAACTAGGAGACTATTCCAGACAAATTTCCTATCCATGTGATCGATGAGCTGTTGGATGAGTTGCATGGAGTGACTATGTTTTCAAAAATTGACTTGAAATCGGTGTATCATCTGATCCGGATGCAGGCAGTGGACATGGTGGAGACCGCATTCATGACTCACAATAGGCACTACGAGTTTCTTGTCATGCCTTATTTGCGGCCATATTGGCAGAGGTGTTTTGGCCATATTGGCGGAGGTTCATGTTGATTTCTTCGATGGTATTTTGGTCAGCTAGACTATTGAGGCACATGTGGAGCATCTGTGTTAGTTTTGCAGGAGCTACAGAATCATCAGCTTTACGCTAATAGGACGAAACACATATTTGCACAGACGCAAGTAAAGTACTTCAGGCATGTCTCGACAGAGGGGTCATAGCTGATAGATCCAAGACAACAATGATGATAAATTGGTTACATCCCATGATGCTAAAGGAGCTACGAGGATTTCAGGGTTCAAAGGATATTATAAGGAGTTTGTTAAGAAATACAATATGATTGCTTGGACATGACAGTGCAGCTGAAGAAAGACAACTTTCTTTAGGAGAAGAGACGACCCGTGCTTTTGAGTCACTGAAGGATATTATCCTTACAAGATTTCAGCACGTCTTTCATTATGGAGACAATTGTTTTGGGGTATGGTGTAGGGGCGGTGTTGATGTAGGACCAGTGGCTAGTGGCCTATTTTAGTCATGTGTTGATTGCGAAGGCTTGGTTGAAGTTAGTCTATGAGCGCGAGCTTATGGCGATTGTTTTGACGGTGTAGAAATAGAGACTGTATCTGTTCGGCCGGGATTGAAGAATAAGGTGGCCGACGCTCTCTCCAAATGGAAGGAGGATTCTTAATTGACATCTTTGTCTATTTATGTAGTGTGATTGATCGAAAACATTTGTTATGGAAGATTGAGGTGGACGATGGCTTAGCAAAGATTCGGGCTGTATTATTGCAGGATTTGACAGAGTACCAGGATACTCATTGGGCAAGTAGCGGTTGTTATATCCGGGATGGCTCATATTACGTCGGACATCGACACATTCTGAGGTTACAAGAGTTCCATATGAGCGCTATTGGGGACACTTCGGGGTCTTCAAGACATACTATCACCTGGCAACAGAGTTGTTTTGGGCAGGGATGAAGAAGAATGTGGCATATATGGTGACTAGTTGTGATGTTTGTCAACGTCACAAATATATGGCGATGGTACCCGGGGGACTGCTAAAGTCGTCTTTGGCAAATTGGGTCTGGGAGGAGGTACGATGGACTTCATAGAAGGGTTGTCTCGATCGGAAGGATTCTCTGTCATTTTTTTGATAGATCGTGCACATTTTGTGGCACTTCGACACCCCTACAATGCTGTGACTAGAACATCTGCTTTTATATAAGAGGTGTTACGTTTGCATGGGATTCCAGAGCCTATCTTGTTTGATCACGATCACGTCTTCTTGAGCTATTTTTAGAGAGAGTTGTTCAGGATTCATGTGACACTTTTGAAATGAAGCACGACCTATCACTCTCAAACAGACAGCCAGGCGGAAGTGGTGAATAGGAGCATAGAGTCATGTGCGGTGTTTCGTATCTGAGACGCTGAAACAATGGGCGAAATGGTTGGCTTGGGCTGAGTATTGGTACAACACTTCTATCACACAGTGGTTTAGATGACTCTGTTTAAAATCTTGTATGGACAAAATCCTCCACCTTGCTACATTATGGCCATAGTTCACATCGGTGTCACATGTTGAGGAGAGTGATATTGTGTTGGAGGAGCTGAAGCGGCATTGACGAGAGCACAACAAATCATGAAGAAACATGTGCATAGTCATAGGAGAGGTGCAGTTTGTAGTTAGGGGACTGGGTATATCTGAAGCTTCGGTCCTATCGTTAAAGGTCTCTGATACACAGGAGGAATAAGAAGTTAGCATTACGATATTTTGGGCCTTACAAGGTCGATGCAAGGATTGGAAAGGTGACATATCGCTTGAAGTTACAGCCGAACTTTGCTATAAATCCAATATTCCATGTCTCATAGCTCCGTCAAGCAATTGGGGATCACATACCTTCATCATCTTTACTACCAACTCTGACTGATGACATGAAAGTGATCCTACAACCATCTACCTTGAAAGGAGTGCTCCAAGAAAGTTCGGATACAAAAGAAGTGTTAATCTAGTGAAATGACCGTCTTAAATATGAAGCGCCGTGAGAGCCATTTAGAACAATTCAGAAGCAGTTTTGAGCCTCCCACCTTGAGGACAAAGTGTCTCATTGGGGGAGTAGTGATAAGCCTATAATCACTTACGAGCTGCAGCGGCACACGACAAGACAAAGTGCGACTGCACAAAAACTTAGGGAAGGGCATTTTTGTAATATCAGTTTAGGGAGGATTTTGTTATAAAGAAGAGGGCACATTGTTATAAAGAAGAGGGCACATGTTATTAGGTTTCTTATGTTGAATATTGAGAGAGTAGTAGTATATTAGATTAGTAATCCTAGTTATTGGGAGAGTTGGCATGCCTCTCGACTTGGAGGCAGTATCTTGTTAATTCCATGAAAATCAATAAAAATCCCAACTTTTGTCCTAATTTCTTCCCCCCAAATCTTATCAAATTCTAATGCAACAATGCGACTACCTCAATTGAGGAAAAGTATGAGAAACAATCAACAAACATGGATCATCAAAGCATTACACAAATAACTATACACAAACAACAAATGTGGGTCATCAACATGTATACTCACAGCTACATTATTCACAATCAGAATAATAAGCTTTAAACAACTAACATGGTCACTAGAATATCTCAATGTGCATACAAATAGCAAGCACAAGCATCCATGAATGTACTTATTCCGCCTTGCATTTTAGTTCTTGTAGATAAATGTATGTTTTAGTTATAGGGCTAACATTGGGAAATGGTTGAAGGTTCCAAAAAGACATGGGGCTTGTGTGATAGATTAGGCATTTTAGACGCGTGGAAATTAATGGGGCTTTGAATCATAGATTTTTACATTCTGAAACAGATTTAGCAACCCCAAAATTACTGTTAGAGGGGACAGATGAAATTAGAGGAGTGTTTTTTGGTTCTTTTTTTTGGGTTTTCGTTTTGGTTTATGTTTTTGTGTGTTTGTGTTTGTGTTTGGGGTTTGGGGTGATTTTTTTTTTTTTTTTTTTTTTTTTTGGGGGGGGGGGGGGGGGGGGGGGGTGGGTGGGGTGGGTGGTGGGTGGGTGTCTGTGTGAGGAGTAATATGAAGATCACATCTATTTTCCTGTTGACTGTACATGATGATTCTCGAGATTGCGGGTATCCTTCCACTTCCTTTTAGCCTCTGTGCATGTTCTTCTGGCATGTTAGGAACGAAGTCATGTTTTGTTAGGTTAATCTTATTTGAACAAGATGGTGATACAGTAGACTTCGTAGATTGCGGGTATCCTTCCACTTCCTTTTTGTCTATGTCCATGTTCTTCTAGCATGTTAGGAACGAAATCATGTTTTGTTAGGTTAATCTTATTTGAACAAGATGGTGAGACAGTAGACTTAGTAAGTTTTCAAGTTAATTAATGTCATCTACGGTATTTGATACTCATTGATTGACACAATCAACATATGTCATATATTCATTGCTTGTCTGAGTTTTTTTGATGCTACTGACAAAATTCAGACGACATTAAGCTCGTCACATTGCTAGACGAACAACCTAGTTGACTTAACACCTGAAATTGTTCTTCATACAATAGTAGATAATAACGGCGGAATGGTACATCCCATTTTGTTTTTTCATAGCTTAATAATGGCGGAGCGAATCACAGTTGATCTAAAATAAAATTGCTACATGGCATTGCAGAAGGAATGGAGGGAGAATAGGACCAGCTTTAAGAAGAGAGTCAGCCGCATTGTAAGACGATCCATGGACATGCTGTGAAAAGAACGAGCAGCGTTGCTGGGGCGGTCTCCCCTTGTAAAACATCTGGTTCATGCGAGCAGATCAGATACGTGCCTGTCTCGGTGCAATTTAGTTATATTTTGTGGGAGAACACAGTCATGTTGGTTGCCGTCGTCGCGTAAGGGTGGTGATCTGTTTGGCCTTGTCGGGCTTTGGTCAGGAAACTTTAGTTATATTTTGTGGGAGAACACAGTCATGCTTGTTGCTTGGGTTGCTACGGCTCCTTTATTGACTGTGGAGTTATCTCGGCTCGTCGCCCTGATTCTTGTTGATTGTATAAACAAGTTATTGATAAGTTTGTGAGTTCTTGGTGTGTTATCCTGTGTAATTGGTTGAATCATTAGCGAATTCTTGAAACTACACATGCTGTTGCTTTGCCTGTATCCTCTAGCATGGTGTTCGACGAGGCATGGTGTGAAAATTACTCAGAATGGGACGTCAGAAATCAGTTTCCTAGTAAAATCCCAACTCTCACTTCAACGGTAGTTGCCAAATGCAGCCTAAGCTGTCTGTCAACTTTGCTCAGTTCACAGACCGTTTAATTTTTATGAAAATGCCAATTATATCCTTTTAAAAAACCTCAAAATATCCTTTTTGCCTAGTTCACACAAACCGTTTAGTTCAAATACTCTACCCCTCTCTCTCCCTCTCTCAGTTCACATGAACTTTGGAGCAATATGAACAGCCCACAGAGCATGGGAGAAAAGATTTAATTAATTAAAATTTATTTTTAATTAACATTGTTGGATCCCTAAGATAGAAAGTAGAATACTAGATAGTGGTGAATAGCGTCTATGATAATTGTAAAATCTACTATAAAATTTTACTAACTTGTGTTAATTCATACTTAATCAACAAGATCACTCGCCAGATAAAGAGTATTGTTCAAGCCAAGTGCGTAACTAGGAAGGCCAATATGGGGGCATGCCCCCTCCCCCCCCCCCCCCCCCCCCCCCCCCCACCCCCACCCACACACCCACCCCCCACACAGACACACCCACCCCCCCCCCCCCCCCCCCCCCCAAAACACCAAAACAAAAATTTGATTAAAATATATGTATATATGTATATGTGTACATGTTTGTTTGTTTGTTAGTATGTATACATGCCTACGTATGCCCCCCCCCAAAACACACACACACACACACACATTATACACACACGAGGACCCCACCAAACCAAAGGCCTTGTTCCGCCACTTGCGCAAGCTAAAACAATTGCAATAAGCACAAATAGAATGATACAATCGCAAACAAGAGATGTACCCTAATTCAGGTACCTTGTACCCTGATCAAGCCACACGTCCTTCTCTATAACATAAATCCACTAAACACATCTCTAATTAGGCAAAGGATTACAACACTTTCAATATAGACAAACACGTCTCCAACGAAATAAACATGTCTCCAATGAGACAAAATACAACACCTCTCTTCAAAAGAGAAAACATCTCACAAAAGTGAAAAATACTTATAATACAATTTTACATATAGCCTTTGAGTTGAAGCTCTTTGTATTGTAGAAGTGTAGATACGGTATTGATTTCCAAATTAAGTAGAAAAATGAAGCTTTTGAGATCAAAAAATTTGGCCAAAATAATGTGAGAAAACTTTAAAACATAGGCCAAAGAAAGAGGGGTTTGCTTAAAAACTTTTTGCACCTAAAACTTTGTGTAACACAATAAAATGGATCTTTTAATTCATGAAAAACACCTCTAACAATCCTCAATATATATGCAACAAATCAGACCAAACATATTCCCTAAATTGTTAATCTAACGGCTAGTTCAACGACTAGAAAAATATGACTGTTGTAGGCTAGCAGGCCCTGATTAGTCGACCAGGGCTATATTACTAGTCGACTAGTGGCTCGCAAGTCGACTCCTAGGACAACAGGAGTTTAATCCCTGCATGAGCCATATAATCTTGGGAGCATAAGTTGCTTCCAGTAGATGTACTGATCGATTACTAACCTGATACTTCGATATGACACTCAAAACTAAGGAAATAACTTTCAAAACTTTTTAAAACATTTTGTGTTCTTAAGTGTTTGCGAGCATCAACAAAGACTTTAACATTCTACCAAGAAAAAAATTATATCAAAATGAAAAAATTACATGAAGCTCTTGATGCAATCACGAATTTTTTTCCATATGTCTTGCTTCTTTGATCTCCATTTTCTTTGTTGGCTCCTCACATACTTGATTTGCATGTTGGCTCATACTTAATCATTTTAGCTCATCATCTACACATATACACTAAATAAAATATTGGTACCTAATATTTTTGTTCTCCATCAAAACAACCATGTGGTGAAGTAATATTCAACAAAAATCAGTAGGCATAGTTCACTGTCCCCTCCCCCGTCGCATCCCCTGCTCACCCGCCCCCGCCCTGCCTCATCCATAGCCCCTCTCCTGCTCCCTAGCCCCTCGTCTCCCCCCTTGCTCACCCGCCTCCCCGCCTCTCCCCAGATCATATCCACCTCTGTCACCCTCCCCAGCCCCCTCAGACTACGCCCCCACCCCCACCCCTAGCCCGTCCTCCTCCATAGCCCCTTCCCCGCCGCCCTCACCCCTTCCCACTCTGCCTCCACACCCCACACCCCCCTCCTAAGTTAGTTTAATGAGCAATTATGTTCGTGTATTGAGTAATTAGTTTTAGGCTTTAAAAGATAATTAATGTATAATTAAAGTATATGTACTCGGTAAAATTGAGTAGTATGTTAATTGAGGACGTATTAGAAAATCCGGGCTGTGAATTGAGCAAAAACCATGTTTTTCAAAAAAAATTAGGGTTGTGCACGAGGTAAAAAATTAAGTGGTCTGTGAATCGAGCTAAAAGGTCTGTTTGCATAGCAATTCCCCTGCTTTATATAAAAAAATTCCAAGGCACTTTATAAATATTCACTTTTTGAAGATATTTAATGGTATCAACAAGGCTCGGCTATAGTTTGTTTCGCCACTGCTCAGAGCATCTCCAACCGTGCTTCATTCCTTCATTTTGAAGCACGGTGGAGCTCCAACCCGGCTTCATTTTGAAGCCAGATTTGAAGGGGATGAATAGTGCCTCTTCAAATATGAAGGGGTACTATTCACCCCTTTATATTAGAATCTCTTGCTAAATGACCAATTTGCCCCTCTATTAAATTAATCATGATTACTTAAAACTATAATTTGCAACATGTTGTGAATGTGTATTTACTGGGTTGATAAGTTATTGGGCCAACCCAAGTGGTTGGGCCCATACCCACTTGTATTCTCCCCTTTGGCTATAAATATAGACTTGAGGGCTCTCCCCTCAGTAGTTGATTCATAACACGTTATCAGCACGAGTCTCTAAAAATTTTTTTCCACAAATTTTTTTTCCGTTCGTTGCGAAGGCGAAGGCGAAGGCGAGACGGGAGATCCACGAGCGCGGTGCAAGGCTTCCTCCATCAAGGGTCGTCATCCGCGTAGGGCTTCGAGCAACCGTCGCTATATCCGGAGGACGGATATAGAGGTAAAAACACTAAAAACGATATTTTTAATCATACGTATGATTACCCCTCCCCTAGATCTCACAAGATCGTCATGGGGATTCATCGTCGCCTTGAAAACGACGGATTTTTCATCCCAAAAACCCAATTTTTAGGGTAAACCCCAATTTTTAGGGCAAAACCCCAATTTTTAGGGCAAAACCCCAATTTTTAGGGTAAAAACCCAAATTTTGAACCCTAATGTTTAGGGGAACCCCCCTCGCCGGAATCCGCCCCCCCACCACCCTGGTCGCCTCCCCATGCAGGGGGGCGGCCCCCGCCGCCGCCCCTGCAGGGGGCGGCGGCCCCCGTGGCCGCCTCCCCCTGCAGGGGGCGGCGGCCCCCGTGGCCGCCTCCCCCTGCAGGGGGGGCGGCCCCCGCCGTCCCTCCTGCAGGGGGCGGCGGCCCCCGAGGCCGCGCCCCCCTGCAGGGGGTGGCCTCCGCGGCCGCGCCCCCCTGCGGGGGGGGCGGCCCCCCCGCCGCACCCCCTGCAGGGGGCGGCGGCGGCGGCGGCGGCCCCCCCCCAAACCCTAACCCGTGAGAGACAAAAAAAACAATGTGATAAAGCCTGTGGGCCTGAAGCCCACAGGCCGGCTGTGGGCTTCAGGCCCACAGGCCAACTACTTCTTCAAAAAAAAATACAGATCTGTGGGCCTGAAGCCCACAGCAGATCTGTGGGCTTCATGCCCACAGATTTCTATATATATATATTCAAAAAAAAATTAAAAAAAAATTCCTATGGGCCTGAAGCCCATAGGCCGACTGCGGGCTTCAGACCCGCAGTCTGTTTTATCTGAAAAAAAAAAGAAAAAATTGGGGGAGGCAAAGGCTATTACCAGGCCTTATAAGGCAACTTGCTAGCCTAAAAAAATTTATTTTAAAGGGGTTTTAAGGGCAAAATATTCGTGAAAAATCACGGTAAATTACGGGACAAATATCGGGCAGGCGAGGACTTTTTGGGGATCCTTGGGGGGCTTTTGGGATGATGAGGAAAACTTTTTCCTCTGACAAAGAAAATGTTTATTTTGGGCTCTTAATCAATTTAATTGATTAAACCCATTCAATTTACAACCTTTGCATTGTGATGATTTTTTTTTGCAAAAATCAGATTTACATGCTTTGCATCTCTGGTATATTCTGTTGGATATTATATGCGTGGTTGTGCATTGTATTTAAAACTTAATAATTAGGAAGATCCTGCGACCGCTCTGCCGTTAGTAGCCTAACGGTGTATGACGTTGCCCAGTGGTCCAATAATTATTAAGTGTTTAAATTATTTATCCATCTCTGCGAATATTAAATGCATGTGATGCCTGTGATGAAAATGTATGATGAAAATGTTGTTGAGCACAATATTTCTGCATGAATTGCTAAATGTGGTTTTTGGATCGGCCGTTTAGTCCCACAGTTTATTTCCCGCACTTTTCTTTTATTTTTGAGAGAAATTGTAGTGAGGAATTTATGTAAATGTCAAAGAAAGAAGACCAACTTCCATGAAGACGGAGGCCATGCTTGAAGATGGAGATATCATATGGGACCCACGGGGTTTCCAAAGTTGTATTTTCATTTTCTTTAAGCTGCAAATTTGTATAATTTGGACTGTGGACTTTTTTGGACTCTTTCTTGTGGGACTGGCCGATCCACACATTTAGTTTTTCGTTAAATATTGCCTCCGCATGAAAATGTTTTCTCTGAATTAATTAATCATTCATGCATGTTTGTGCTCTGCTAGATACATGGCTAATATTGCAAGCGTTAATTTCGAAGTACTGGAAGCATCAGGTAGAAACTATCTAAGCTGGCAGCTATATGTAAAGTTTCACCTGCGGGCAAAGACCCTCATCGCTACTGTGACTGAAAAAGAAAATGTTAGCGATATAGAGAAGGCGCAAGCCATCATCTATATTCGCCGCCATGTGGACAAGACCTTAAAGGCTGAATACCTTACGGTCGAAGATCCACTTGAGCTATGGACTGCCCTTGAGGACAGGTATAAACATCAGAAAGATGTTATACTCCCAAGGGCACGATACGAGTGGGAGAACCTGAGACTGCAGGACTTAAAGTCCGTTGCTGAGTACAACTCAGCACTTTTTAGCATCACCGCACGCCTGAAGTTGTGTGGTGAAAAAGTCTCAGAAAATCGCATGCTGGAAAAGACGTATACGTCCTTCCATGAAAAAAATGCGATACTCATGCAGCAATACCGTGAACGAAAGTTCACCAAGTATTCCGAGCTGCCGCCATGTTTACTCATGGCCGAGTAAAACAGAGAGCTTCTTCTCTCCACTCACAATATACGCTCCCCGGTACTGCCCCCCACCAGAAGCTCATTATTCCTCTTCCTTCAAAAAGAAGAGAGATAATAAAAGAAAAGAAAGACCACAGAAGGGGGGTCAACAGAAAAATGCCAAGGGCCATGTACAGCAGCAGCGAAATAATGAAAGTAAGCGGAAGTTCACGAGGCACAGAAATAACAAAAATAGAAATGATATACCCCCACCCAAGAGGGAATAGGAAGACCAGTGCCAAAATTGTGGCATGAAAGGCCACTGGTCCAGAGTGTGCCGAACTCCGCATCATCTCCAGGATTTGTATAAAGAGAACAAGAAAAATAAAGCTGAAACAAACCTGATGACATCTGATGCTCCAGTTAAGTTTTTCAGCTGACGACTTCGAAAATAATGACATGCTTGACTAGCCTTTACTTTTATCTTAGCAAATTGTTTAGAACATCTCACGTTATGAGAGCTTTTGTATTACGCAATCTGTTTTGATTGAAAAATTTTAGTAGACAATAAATGAATATGTCTATCTGAATATGCATGTGCCTTTATGTTTCATCTTTTGAAACCGCTCTCATAAATAATTAGTAGACAATAAACACGTACGATCTCTTTCAATACAAATACCAATATCAGGGCTATATTGAAGATCCAGGGAATGCAACACAGTTGCCCCCAAACGACACAAAAATAATGGATGCACTAATCCCTCCGAATTCCAAAAGAAACTTTCTAAGTTTCAAGGACATCCGTTCCAACGGATCCCACTTGGAAACAGCAAATGTAAAATTACCGTATGCAACGTCTCAAGAAAAGGAGTAAAATCCACACTTGAACGTTTTGAGAGCCTTATAGGCCTCTAACATACGAAGATTCGGAGAAAGGAAGCAGAATTAAACGGAGCACCTGAAGTGCCCTACATCAGCCGAGTTTTTACTCTGGCATGATGGACTTGGCCACCCTGGATTTGTGATAATGCACAGCATCTTATCCTATGGGTATGACTTGAAGAACCAGAAGATTCTTCAGAAGGGAAAATTCCCTCGCATCCCTTACTATAAGGGAAGATCAATTACAAGGCCATCTCCACGAAAAGTTGAAAAAGGATCTCCACGCTTCCTCAAAAAGAATACAAGGAGACAAATGTGGATAAAATCCACCACCCCTAGTGGGCTATTTTGGTACTTCATTGTACTGATAAATGCATCCTCAGAACATTCATACGTATGTCTACTACAAGACCCGCAACTTAGCTTTTCCAAAGCTATTGGCACAAGAATAAAAATGTTGCGGGCACATTTCCCAGACAATAAAATGTTGTAAATAAGTCTGGTTAATGTTGGGAAATATACCTCAGTCTTTTCAAGAATACTGCCAATCAACGGGAATTGAAAATGAACATACAAGTGCCGCATGTTCATACCCAAAATGGGTCGGCAGAGTCACTGAAAAGTAGACTACAAAGGACTGAACGTCCATTAAATCCCGATTGCCTATGGATGCATGGGGACATGCAAACTCTGCATGCGGCATCGTAAATGAAAATAAGACCCTCTGGAGGTCAGAGTCTCCAATGCAACTTGCATATGGAATGCCACCGAACATTCCTCATCTGAGAATCTTCGGTCGCGCAGTCTTAAATCCCCATTGCACCACCAAAGAGGACCAAAATGGTACTCAACGTCGCCTAGGTATCCATGCAGGGTTTGACTCACCCTCACTTATAAGATACATAGAACCCCAAACGGGGGACGTAATTAAGGCACACCTTGAAGACTGTGATCTCGATGAGACAAGTTTTCCCAAAAATAGGCCCAGATACTGGAAAATCTGGCGCGAAGAAAATTATAACGTGGGATACAAACAGCTTGACCCACTATGATCCGGTAACAATACAATGTGTAGATGAGATCCAGAAGATCTTCCACACACAGAACACTGTTCACCAATTACCGGAATCATTTATTGACAACCAGAAGATTGTCAGATCACACATCCCTGCTGCAAAAACTCCAGCTAGGATTGACATCCCCGAGAATGGATGCAATCCACCAGCAGCAGAAGTGGCTGATCCTCAACAGAAAAGAGGCAGACCACCAGGCTCCAAGGACAGAAACTCCTGGAGACCTTAAGACAATACTACCACAGGACAATAAGCTCCTGTCCACACCATCACCCTTCCCGGAATCCACTGCAGAGGAATTGCCGGGAAAAAGTGAAATTAAGTAAATGTTGTACGTACTGGGGAGGTGTTGGACAGATAGAACATAAATTGTCGACAATGTATTCACGTATCATATTGCCATATACATCGCAATGGCGATGATGTTAGTAAATTATCGTTCCACACTCCGTTGCTAGAAGGCAAACGTAGAGATTGGCCAAACGTGGAACGTGGCAATAAAAGATGAGCTGGACTCACTTTATGAAACGTGAAATGTTCGGACCTGAAGTCCAGACACTAAAAGGTGTCAAACCTGTGGATAAAACAAAGTATTGCAAACATAAGAAAAATAAATACAAAATCGTATGCTATACGGTACAACCTATAGCCCAAGGAAAATTTTGCTGAAACTAGGGATCGAACAAATTCAAATGAGTATGTCTCATAAATGATGCATCAGTCTCCCTAAGTTAGCAAAAGCGAATACCTTACGATTTGGCGAAGGAAAATTTTGGATATGCTGTTATTGGATGTTGTGACGGCATACCTTCGTGGATATCTTGTAAAGATAATTTCCACATTTCCTTAAAATGCCTGAATAGACTTCGGGACGTCTATTCAAATGAAGAAATATAAGTATAACAAATAAATGTACAACCAAGAGAATCACTTGAGAAGTCAATGATTCCTACTGAAGGTTGTCTTTGCATCTATGCAAAGAACATGATTAGAGATCTTAGTTGTAGACAACTAACATCTCATCGGATCTCCTGAAGAGAAAACCGAAATAAATGTACTAGCCTGACTTTTAAACATGAAATAAAAAAGACCTAGGCAAATATAAAGTCATGGCTCATAGAATCCTGTTACAAACGCCCAGAAGTGCGTTGGAGATATTAACAGGACCATTGTCATCCAAAGTACACCTACGGTGGTATACACAATGGATGTACAAAAAAAAGAACCTTTCCGATCGCTGGAAGAGGGGGAGGATATAACTGGTCCTAAAGTCCCTTATCTTAGTGCAATCATGCACTCCTGGCTAACTGCATGTGTCCCGGTGTAACTATTGCAGTAAATTCATTAGCCAGAGATAGTTGGCACCTAAAAAGGGCCATTAGACCTGAGTTAAGCCTTCTGCGCTTACTCCAAGGGTCGAAATATTCGGACTTACAAAATGTAGTAGCATCCTCCAATGGTTATGCAAATGCAGGTTTCAGGTCCAGTCCCTATGCTGAGAAATCACAGAACGGGTACCCACAGTGGGATGGCCATCCCCTGCAGATCTGCAAAGCAACTTATGAAGGCAACATCATCCTATCATTCTGAGATCCTCACCATTCCAGAATCACACCAATGGTGTATTTAAGGGCGCCTGGTGGTACATCACATCCCAGTGACGACTGGGATAGAGGCTGGTTCTGTGGAGCTAACCATATAGTCTGAAGACCACATCAGAGGCGACCAAACTTAGCAACCTCCTCAGAGTCCCTGGATTCAGCAGCTGCTTGATGGTGACAAAATTTGTAATTTGTGTACATTTTCGGAATATTGTAAATAGGAGTGATGAGATAAGCCTAAGAGATCTGAAAGCCTAAGAGCTTTTACAGATCAGGGGGAGTTGAGGGAATTTGTACTCTTTTCCCTTAGCTATGGTTTTTCCCACTGGGTTTTCCATAGCCAAAGGTTTTAACGAGGCAAATCAAATCAACTCTGGATCCCGAAGTATCCACCCCTCTGTGACGCTCAGAATCCAGAAGTATTCATGAGCAGAGTCACTTGTACAAATCAGGGGGAGTTAAAGAGCGTTTGCACCCTTTTTCCTTAACTATGGTTTTTCCCACTGGGTTTTCCATAGCCAAAGGTTTTAACGAGGCAAATCTCACCAACTCAGGATCCTGAAGTATCCACCCCATGTGAGACCCATACAGGCTCAGAATCTTGAAGTATTCATGAGCGGGGTCCACAACCATGGCTGGATAAGGGGGAGTGTTGTGAATGTGTATTTACTGGGTTGATGAGTTATTGGGCCAACCCAAGTGGTTGGGCCCATACCCACTTGTATTCACCCCTTTGGCTATAAATATAGACTTGAGGGCTCTCCCCTCAGTAGTTGATTCATAACACAACAAACCATATCGCTAAATTTAATAATTTTAGTACCATTGGAAAGATTGCGATATACCTATAATATGATACCAATATTGAATATTTTTCAAGCAAAGTTAAAAAGAGTTAAATATTTAATATTTTAACAAAAATTATTATATGTATAGAATAATAATAATTTTATATTATTTATAAACTTATCTAATAAATAAATATTGATTATTAGATTAAACATGTCTAAAATACAAAATTTTCATTAAGTATTTCACTAAAGATAACTAAAAATGAAAAAAAATTAGGTTTTGAAGAGAGTGGGTTGGAGTTGCACATCCTTCATAATGGAATCTTTAAAGCATATTCCATTTTGAAGAGGATTTTTTGAAGGGGAGGGTTGGAGATGCTTTTAATAGACTTATGAAATTAAAATTAAAATACAATATTCAGACGAACTAATTTCAAAACTTGACAGATTTAAAGGGTGCATTTGTAAAAAATTAAATCGTATTTTAAAAAATCCAATAATACTTATGTGCCAAATGAGAATAGCTCAAATATTATGTCGAATGGCGAATTACGTGCAGAAAGTAACATTACGTATCAATTTGTTGCGACAAATTTACACCAAAGGACTTTTTTGTAATTTATTTTTATATAATTTTTTAAAAATAATAAGTCTGGTGTTGAGAATCAAACTCTATGGTGGAGACTATAGACTATATTTATATAGGGTAACTATTACAAGAGAAGAATATTGAAGGGCTTTACATTCATGGTTACATTCATGGTTGGATAACAATGGTCTTAGATACCAAAGGTCCAAAGACCATTCATAACACTTCCCATTATCAATCTATTATTGTAAACTAGACATATGAATGCTTCAGAATTCATAGTGTTTATGAGTATCACGAGGGGTGGATACTTATGGATCCTGAATTAAAGAGCACAAGTCTCTTTAACTCCCCCATGTTATGTGAATATCATTAAGGTGGATACTTCTGGATCCAGAGCTAATGTGGTTGACTCGTTAAAACCTTTGGATATGAAAAACACAGTGGAAAAACCCATAACAAAGTAAAGTGTACAATACAACATTACAACACAACAGTTAACTCCCCCTGCGATTGCAAGCTTCATGCTCGTGCATCTCTTAGTTGTCTCATCACAAACCCTCATACAAGTTTTCTAAAAGTACATCGATGTAGTGCTTTAGTAAATAGATCTGCATGGTTGTCACATGATTGAATCTGCTGCACTACGACCTGTTTCTTCTCATGTAGCTCGTGCGTCCAGAAGAATTTAGGGGAGATATGCTTCGTCCTGTCACCCTTGATGTAACAAGATTGTAGTTGAGCTATGCAGGCTGCATTGTCTTCAGGAGGAGGAGCAGTGCCAGTAGGGCGTAAGTTATGAGTGGCAAGTAGGAGGTCTTTGTTCTGCTCAGCCATAAGAAGGCAAGAGAGTCAGTTAGAGTACTTCGTGAACTTTCGTTCACGATATTGTTGCATGAGGATAGCATCCTTCTCATAGAAGGATGTGAATGTTTTTCCAGTATGAGTGTCTCCGTGACCTCTTTACCACACAGCTTCAGACGTGAGGTGATGTTATGTAGAGCTGAGTTATACTCAGCTACGGACTTGAAATCCTGAATTCGAAGATTCTCCCAATCATAACAGGCTCGAGGGAGGATTACATCTATTTGATGTTTGTACCTATTATATAGAGCAGTCCACAATTCATACGGATCTTCTACTGCTAGGTACTCGGCCTTCAGATTCCGATCCATGTGTCGTCTGATATAGATTATGTTGGGGATTGGGCGTTCCCTTAGGGCATAAAAACTCTAGTCCCGTCCTAAGTCGGACGGAACATAGACAGGAAAATCAAAAGCAGCGGAAGAAAAGCAGTTAATCTAAATTAACTTGCAAGTTAAAACATTTTTAACTTGGCCCTAAGGTCCAAGACCCTATGCCAAGATCTATGCCGACTTGGGATGGGTCTGACCATCCAAAGAAGGATCTAGCCTACTGCGATTAAACTAAACTAAATGCTAATAAACTACTTTAACCACATACCCGGAATCTCAGCCCTGGAGCAGGCGAGATGTTCCGCGCCGTCTTCCGAGCTGCTCCCGTCCCACGCCGAGCCGCTCCTTTGAACCGCTCCCCGAACCGCTCCTCGAACCGCTCCGCATCCCGAGGCGATCAATCCCCGTGCCGCCGAGCCAACCAACCGCCGAAGAAAGTTTCACGCGAGTGAAACCTCCGCCAAGATTTCGGATCCAGAATCCGAACTCCTTTGTAGCTTTGCTAGAGCCCGCAGGAGTAAGGCAGAAATTTAGGGAGATAGAGAAATATTTATTTAAGCTTAGATCCGAGCGTGCTCCAACATTTACGAGAGCCGCTCAGATCTAGAGCTTGGGACGAGTTTTGAGAAAGGGGGGAGACCCCTATTTATATAGGCGGCGGACTCTCCCCTTTTCTCAAAATCCGATGTGGGACTAAACAATGAGTTAATTTAAAATCAAGTTAGTTTGCACTTCACAAAGTGCAAACTTCCGTGAATTTTAACTCACTCACCGTTGAGCTTTAGGATTGATACAACCTGTCAATACGACAAGCGTTCAACGGTGAACGCATAGGAAAAAACCGTTCGTCAATCGGAGTTCGTTTGACCCTCCAATTGATCGTCCAAAGATCAACCCACGGCTAGTTTTTCATAAAAATTGAGCCGTCAAATCTGTTCTGCCCTAGGGCAGAATTTCTGCACAAGCGGGACCCACCAGACCAACTGGGTGAGCCCAGACCAGGCTGGACGCCTGGTCTGGGCGCACCCAGGCTGGTGCACCCAGTCTGGGCGCCTGGCCCAGGCCAGGGCGCCTGGCCCGGGCCTGGGCCAGGCGCCCAGGCGCCCAAGGCGCCTGGGCAGGCCCGCCTGGGCCTGGCCCAGGCGCCCAGGGCGCCTGGGCGGGCCCGCCTGGGCGCAGGCCCAGGCGCCTGGGCTGGCGACCTGGCTCAGCCAGGTCTGGCCAGGCGCCCAGGCCAGACTTAGTCTGGTCTGGGTTAGCCTGGTCTGACCCGGTCTGATCCTATGGGCTGTTTTGAGCATAACTTGATCATCTGGTGTCCGATTTGGACGCCGTTCGAACCTGGGTCTAGACCGGGACATTCCCGTCTTACCCGTGAACTTTTCCTTGCGTTTATTTCATTAAATATTGTATTAAACAATTTAATACATATTTAATCACTTTTGCATCAAATGCAAAATAGTCCCTATCTAAGCTTAAATTATCATATTGCATCAAATGCAATTATCTCTTCTTTTGCATCAAATGCAAATATTCTCCCTAACTATTTTCTACCTATTACTAGACGAAGCATTGCACTCTGTGTGAGACCCTACAGCCTGACCCTTACAACAGGTTGGGCTCGAAGCCCTATACGACAGTGACCACGAGCAGTGGTTGCCGTCCCTGCTTCAGGAATCATCATTATGTGGTTGACTCATTGACATGAGTATTGCCGGGACCACCTGACTGTTTCCGTGATGAATTCCGTAGTTATAGTCTCTTCGTCTTAAATATGTCGTTCGGATCAAGTCTGGGGTACGGTCAAACTGTCAACCCCAATAACTTGACTCCGGTTAGTTTCTATCGATCTTTAGTCAACTAATGTTGGACATCTTCCAACATACTCTGCGCAGAGTTTTTACTAAAGACCGAACTAACTCTACGACACTAACTCTCATTGACCGGGAGAGACGAATCCTCTCTTGGTCATTACTCGCCTCGTACGTTTCAAGTGACACCCAATCAAAAGACCTTTCGACAGGCCTTGCCTCGAAGCTAGGTCAGTTGATCTAAGTGGCACCGTTCACGCACAGGTCCGTTAAAATGACCTCAAGTCAAAAGACCAACTATCCTATCATCACTCAGAGATATCACTGACAGATTGGTCAATATGACCATGTGATAACTCTAGTGGATCGTTCAGTGAACTCATTCTAATGAGCACCTGCGTCTCGTCTTCGACTTCGCCAAGTCAAGCGATCATGAGATCATCGCCACCGCTAAACGGTGAAGACTAAGACACAATGGTCTATCCGATGTTTCGATATCCTTGTCTCGAAACATCTACAACCATGAACCATTTTAGACTTATGCTACAGACGGTCAAACGTTTCTCCATGATCGAGATACTCATCTCGATACCCGTTTGACCTTGCATAAAGTCTCATGACTTTACCTAAGTTGATATCTAATGTTAACTACATTACAATATAACTTAGATAAATTATTACCAAACAGCTTACTGTTATTTCGAACAAGATGTTTGTGCTATTCACACAGGAATAAATGGCCTCGAGGGCATAATATTCCTACATCTCCCACTTGCACTCAGGCCCATTTATCTCGATATCTAATACCGTTTTTACACATAAGTTTTCCCGACTTCATGTGATAGAGCCTTCGTGAGTGGATCTGCTAAAACCGTCTATACTATAGACTTAAGGGGTTTCTACGTTTATGTTAGACCAAACATTTGAATCTCATTCAAATAATTCATTTGGTCTGTCGGAATCTATAATATTTTATTTCCCTGGATCTTATCCAGTTCATCGTACCTTACGATAATAATTTTAAATTAGTTATTGGTCATTGCAAATGGTTCATATCTATTTCTGATAAATAATCAAACTCTTTGATTACTTAATCAAAATATATGTTCCATCTCTTTGATGCCTCGCATGTAATTTACACGCTCCCACTGACCTTGAAAATTCTTTGGCTAATTCATATAAGTTGGTTTGTCTAAATCATATTTAGAAAAACGAACTCATAAGTGAATGCTCCAATTTTCGTGGTCAACTTGAGCGTTTACATCGAGCTTTGGTCCGAGTAGATCTGTACACATCTGTTGGCGAAACCGGTTTCATCATAATCTGTTTTAAAGAAATTAGGATGAAAACCGTTCCCGTCCAACATTATTGTACTTCACTATTTTCTTTTCTACACCAATCTTTCAACTTAAAGATTTACTTGCAGAAAGTGAGGAAACATTTTCCTTGGGCACGTAAACTAAATTCTCAAATTTATTTACGCACACGGACCTTCATCAAGTTTTAAATCGGAGTTACTACTCCGAATTTCATCCCGGAAGTTGACTAAGTCATCATCAGGTATGATGTCTTAACTCGACTTTTCGTCTTTCGAAATTCGAGTAAATATACAACTTCCTGATGATTGATTTAACGAATATCTTATTGATAATGTTCTCATAGAACTTTATCAAAACCTAGGCATTACTATTTGGGACTTAACCCAGAGGGAGGACTTAACTCAGAGTCACTTACAATGGATCACACTAAATCTAATTAGGTGTGATTCATACCTTTTAACACACCGATGTGTTAACAGACTTGATCTGAGAGAAAATCACATTTTCTTTTAATTACACAAGATTTTATTTAGCTAAGTATTTGACCATTCGATCTAATCGAATCAGTTTAAATACTTTGGTCACTTCGTTCTTTATTTTATCAGACTTGCGTTTCATCAAGAACACGTGTCTTAGTAAAATATACGAATAACTTATTTTGTTAAAAATAGACTCGGGTACATCAGTATGTAAGAGACTGAGTTCGACAACTCATTCTCCCACTGTCTTACAGATGGGTTTTGGCCATTGTATCTAAGAGGCTAAGACTCACAAGTGTCCGTAGACTTCATAATACGAGAGGTCAGACCCCTCTTTATGTGACTTGTGAAGCTTAATCTCTAGATACGGCCTAGTCTAATTTTACCATATAAGTTTGCTACTATCTTGTGTATTTATATATTAACATTTAATATATATTTAGTTATTTACAAATTACTTAACACATAACATTACTTCAGAAGCAATGTGACGACATTCGTCAAAATGTGTTAAACGTCTTTTGTATAACAATTTATTCTGAAATCGTGACATCAAAATATGTCACGTTTTCATTCCCTCCTACTTATGCCTTTACTAATGATAAATTAAACTAACTTTCTCTATTGACTTTCCGAAGTGCCTTCTTCCTTTTCTAAATCACATTTAGATATCAACATAAATAAATAGATATGCAAGCAACTTATGTATCCAAACGCTTGAGCTTTGCAATCTTGAGTGTAGCTCAAGAAGTTGCTTGTCTCAAGATCCGGTTGGGATACATAGTCTTGCACCGCTCATGCACTCGTATTCGACTCAAACGGTTTAATCGAATTCTCGAACTTTGCGGATCAAAATTGTTTGTTCATACAACCTTGAGGGTAGCTCGACAAGTTGTAGGGAGAAACATACTTTGAATGTCCTATATGTTCAAGCTGACTCATATAGAGACGAGTGACATGTAGCTTTAATTTATTTGTTGGACCCAAAACTTAATGAAATCATATTTCTTAAGTCTGTTCTTTAGAAGGTCATTTAATGTCAATGAGAATATAGTTTGATTACATCAATTAGAATTTAACTTGATATTCAATTAATCAACTTTATGACCAATTAACTAATTTCAATATTATCAATTGATTCTTTCGGTAAACATATTCTTGCCCTAGATTTAGCATATGTTCAATATTAAATATAGGTAGATTGGCTTTTATCTATCTATATCCTCCCACTATTTTTACGAACGTTTTAAAGCTTAATAACGAACGATTTAATCGAATTAAAAATAATGGGTAAGAGTTCCAATCACCTTGAGTCTAAACAACCTTGAGTGTAGCTCAACAAGTTGATTGACTCTGCGATCGGAAGATGACTCTTCATCGATCATATCGGATATGACTCTCTTAATCGGTTTTTGCCCCTAGCCATTTGTGATCATGAGTGTGCTCATCCAAATCACAATGTCTAGTCTAGTCGGACCCTTGTTTTCATGTCTAGCCTGACTTGCCCTCAGCTCGGTGTATGCACGACACGTTGGTTTGGGTCAGGTCTTAGACTACATCTAGGCAGACTACATCGTTGACTTAACTTACGCCGGCGCTCGGGGTACGAGACGACGGTTAGGGTTAGTCAAGATTTCATCTTATGTATTTAAGGAGTTGGTTTCTACAAGATTGCCAGGTTACAGCTTGAGTGTATCTCAACAACTATAACGCGGGTCCTATAGTTACTAACCCCTAAAACAAGGAGGGCTACGGCTAATCTTGAAAAAGATCATTAACGTATTTGACTTAGATATAGTCCAGGGTGTCATACAATCATGATTCGCGACATTGCGGTCCAGCGGAACTCAGCCAGGGAATTGACTAAGTCAGGATCACTACCCCTTGGACTAGCAAGGGTTGACCCAGAACTCTTAGCCAAGCACATTGACTGGATCATGGTCCATTGAATGAAGCTTGTCATTTTTGTATGTATGCCATAGACTAAACAGCTTTTAATAACAACTAATTAATCCTATCAACTAGTTGAATCCTTAAATTCAAAATTTTTAGGATTTGTTTAATAACTTTTATTAAGTCCTTATCAACTATAAGGTTCACGTGCTACCCTAATCGTTATTAGGATTTTAATAAATTATTAACAACGCTAGAAGCGAAGTCCTTTAATGAAAATTAATTATAACAATTAGAATTTGAAAATTCATTTAAAGGACTACCCTAATCAGGAATTAGGTCTTTAATATTGTTGTTAATGATTTATCAAAGCATAGCATGTCATTAAAATTCAAGTAATAAATTTTAATCATTTTTAATGGCTAACCTAAGAGGTTGTCTTGTGTTATCAAAGAAGGGACAAGATTAACAAGCCATTAAAACTACACTAATTTATCGCATAAAGATAGTGCACAACTATTTAACAATTAAATAAACTAAGTTTATCGCATAAACTATTTTTGCATGCAAACATAAATTTAACAATTAAATTTAAAATATGATTTTGAAATTATTTTATTTTTATCTCATAAAAAAAACTTAATTTTAAAATCACTAACTTTGCATGCTATTTAAAAAAAATTTATCGCATAAAAATTTTAATCTTTAAAATCAGTTTTAAAATTATCTCATAAAATTAAAACACCATTTTAAAGACTTTCATGCTTAAAAATTTATCAAATAAAAAATTTTAGGCATCCAAAATTAATTTAAACTTTTAATGATTTAAAATTAGTTTTAAAATTATCACATAAATTTTAAAACGTCATTTAAAAAAAAAATTTCCATGTTCAAAAATTTCATAAAAAAAATTTTTAGAACATCTAAAACATTTTTAAAATTTATCTCATAATTTTAAAAACATTTTAAAAGTATTTAAAAGCATTCTTAAGTTTAAAATTAATCGCAGTACCTAGATCGCTACGCAAACCTAGGCTCTGATACCACTGTTGGGGATTGGGCGTTCCCTTAGGGCATAAAAACTCTAGTCCCGTCCTAAGTCGGACGGAACATAGACAGGAAAATCAAAAGCAGCGGAAGAAAAGCAGTTAATCTAAATTAACTTGCAAGTTAAAACATTTTTAACTTGGCCCTAAGGTCCAAGACCCTATGCCAAGATCTATGCCGACTTGGGATGGGTCTGACCATCCAAAGAAGGATCTAGCCTACTGCGATTAAACTAAACTAAATGCTAATAAACTACTTTAACCACATACCCGGAATCTCAGCCCTGGAGCAGGCGAGATGTTCCGCGCCGTCTTCCGAGCTGCTCCCGTCCCACGCCGAGCCGCTCCTTTGAACCGCTCCCCGAACCGCTCCTCGAACCGCTCCGCATCCCAAGGCGATCAATCCCCGTGCCGCCGAGCCAACCAACCGCCGAAGAAAGTTTCACGCGAGTGAAACCTCCGCCAAGATTTCGGATCCAGAATCCGAACTCCTTTGTAGCTTTGCTAGAGCCCGCAGGAGTAAGGCAGAAATTTAGGGAGATAGAGAAATATTTATTTAAGCTTAGATCCGAGCGTGCTCCAACATTTACGAGAGCCGCTCAGATCTAGAGCTTGGGACGAGTTTTGAGAAAGGGGGGAGACCCCTATTTATATAGGCGGCGGACTCTCCCCTTTTCTCAAAATCCGATGTGGGACTAAACAATGAGTTAATTTAAAATCAAGTTAGTTTGCACTTCACAAAGTGCAAACTTCCGTGAATTTTAACTCACTCACCGTTGAGCTTCAGGATTGATACAACCTGTCAATACGACAAGCGTTCAACGGTGAACGCATAGGAAAAAACCGTTCGTCAATCGGAGTTCGTTTGACCCTCCAATTGATCGTCCAAAGATCAACCCACGGCTAGTTTTTCATAAAAACTGAGCCGTCAAATCTGTTCTGCCCTAGGGCAGAATTTCTGCACAAGCGGGACCCACCAGACCAACTGGGTGAGCCCAGACCAGGCTGGACGCCTGGTCTGGGCGCACCCAGGCTGGTGCACCCAGTCTGGGCGCCTGGCCCAGGCCAGGGCGCCTGGCCCGGGCCTGGGCCAGGCGCCCAGGCGCCCAGGGCGCCTGGGCGGCCCGCCTGGGCCAGCGCCCAGGCGCCCAAGGCGCCTGGGCAGGCCCGCCTGGGCCTGGCCCAGGCGCCCAGGGCGCCTGGGCGGGCCCGCCTGGGCGCAGGCCAAGGCGCCCAGCGCCTGGGCCTGAGCCCAGGCGCCTGGGCTGGCGACCTGGCTCAGCCAGGTCTGGCCAGGCGCCCAGGCCAGACTTAGTCTGGCCTGGGTTAGCCTGGTCTGACCCGGTCTGATCCTATGGGCTGTTTTGAGCATAACTTGATCATCTGGTGTCCGATTTGGACGCCGTTCGAACCTGGGTCTAGACCGGGACATTCCCGTCTTACCCGTGAACTTTTCCTTGCGTTTATTTCATTAAATATTGTATTAAACAATTTAATACATATTTAATCACTTTTGCATCAAATGCAAAATAGTCCCTATCTAAGCTTAAATTATCATATTGCATCAAATGCAATTATCTCTTCTTTTGCATCAAATGCAAATATTCTCCCTAACTATTTTCTACCTATTACTAGACGAAGCATTGCACTCTGTGTGAGACCCTACAGCCTGACCCTTACAACAGGTTGGGCTCGAAGCCCTATACGGCAGTGACCACGAGCAGTGGTTGCCGTCCCTGCTTCAGGAATCATCATTATGTGGTTGACTCATTGACATGAGTATTGCCGGGACCACCTGACTGTTTCCGTGATGAATTCCGTAGTTATAGTCTCTTCGTCTTAAATATGTCGTTCGGATCAAGTCTGGGGTACGGTCAAACTGTCAACCCCAATAACTTGACTCCGGTTAGTTTCTATCGATCTTTAGTCAATTAATGTTGGACATCTTCCAACATACTCTGCGCAGAGTTTTTACTAAAGACCGAACTAACTCTACGACACTAACTCCCATTGACCGGGAGAGACGAATCCTCTCTTGGTCATTACTCGCCTCGTACGTTTCAAGTGACACCCAATCAAAAGACCTTTCGACAGGCCTTGCCTCGAAGCTAGGTCAGTTGATCTAAGTGGCACCGTTCACGCACAGGTCCGTTAAAATGACCTCAAGTCAAAAGACCAACTATCCTATCATCACTCAGAGATATCACTGACAGATTGGTCAATATGACCATGTGATAACTCTAGTGGATCGTTCAGTGAACTCATTCTAATGAGCACCTGCGTCTCGTCTTCGACTTCGCCAAGTCAAGCGATCATGAGATCATCGCCACCGCTAAACGGTGAAGACTAAGACACAATGGTCTATCCGATGTTTCGATATCCTTGTCTCGAAACATCTACGACCATGAACCATTTTAGACTTATGCTACAGACGGTCAAACGTTTCTCCATGATCGAGATACTCATCTCGATACCCGTTTGACCTTGCATAAAGTCTCAGGACTTTACCTAAGTTGATATCTAATGTTAACTACATTACAATATAACTTAGATAAATTATTACCAAACAGCTTACTGTTATTTCGAACAAGATGTTTGTGCTATTCACACAGGAATAAATGGCCTCGAGGGCATAATATTCCTACAGATTATGGCTTTCGTCTTAGCTATATCAGAGACAATGTAAGTAGAAGTAGACACAACCATAGTCGTAGCAGCAGTTGCGTTAGCAGTTGTTGTGATTGTGAGACTTAGGCCCTGAGAGCGCAAGTGGAACTTCAGTTCCAGATACCACCTCAAGTAGTTCTTTCCAGCAGCATCCAGAACTTCAAAATCAACACTCGCTATCTTGGCCATTATATCTAACCATATACATGAGCATGTGTTAATTACTGATGTAAAATTAAAATTCATGCAGAAAACAAGCATATTAACTAGTTGTGTGGATCAGCCAGTCCCCACTAAAAGTCCAAAGTCCAGAAAATAGTCCGAAGTACAAAATCTCAAAATGAAAAAGTACAATTTGGAAACCCAGTGGTCCCGGCTTCAACAAATTTGGCCTCTGTCTCCATGGAAAGTGAACTCGGTCTTTGGCGTTTATAATTTAAATCTCACTGCATTTTCTCTCAAAATAGAAGAAAAATGTGGAAAATTAAAAGCGGAGACAAACTGGATAATCCAAAACCACAACGTAGTTTTAATAAACATCACCGGCAGTTTAATATGCATTTCAGGCATGAAAATATGCAACATCACAAGCAATTTAATGTGCAACATTATAGGCATTTTAATGGAATAAAATATTTATGTTTAATAATTAATTGGACCATGTGGAAACGTCATTGCCCGTTAGGTTAGTTAACTAACGACAGAGCTGTCTCAGGATCCTCATAATTATTAAACATGAAAAATATATAATAATCCAATCCAATATTAAAAGGCTTTGATGATGAACAAAAATTATCACTTCTTTAAGCAGCTGTGGAAACACTAGTTGCCAATAAATATATTACCAGTTAGGGTTTTTAAGATAGAGGTCCCCCAAAAAATGGGTTATTTTAAAAGAGTCCCTCATTTAATGGCTTTTATAATTTGGTCCCCTAATTTAACTAAATCACTACAAAAGAGTCCCTAATTTTTAAAAAAACCGATTTTGCCCCTCCATCTCTCCTTCCTCCTCCTCCGACGGGCTGCGCGCGCGGCGGGCTTCGCCTGAAAAGATGGAGGCTCGTCGGAGAAGGGGGCGGCGGCTCCCCTCTTCTCCGGCGAAGGGGGCGGCAGCCCCTCTTCGCCCGTGAAAAGTGGGGGCAGCCGCCCCCCTTCGCCGGAGAAGAGGGGGGCAGCCGCCCCCCTCTTCTCCGGCGAAGGGGGGCGGCTGTCCCCCCTTTTCACGGGCGAAGAGGGGGCAGCCCCCCCTTCGTCGGAGAAGGGGGGGCAGCCCCCCCTTCTCAGGCGAATGGGGTGGCTGCCCCCTTTCCGGCGAGCCCCCCCTCTTCTCCGACGAAGCCCGCCGCGCGCGCAGCCCATCGGAGGAGGAGAAAGGAGAGATGGAGGGGCAAAATCGGGTTTTTTAAAAATTAGGGACTCTTTTGTAGTGATTTAGTTAAATTAGGGGACCAAATGGTAAAAGCCATTAAATGGGGGACTCTTTTAAAATAACCCTACCAGTTAACATTCGTTAAAGTTTACTACATAAGTATCTCTACAGCTTCTTCTTGTTAGTCAAACATATATAGTAAAGTGTCTCATAGGCAGATAAGTAATACATAGTCATTAGCAGACATACATACTTGCTCGTCTTACATGCAATCAGAAATTAGGCGACCGATGTATGGATCGACTAACCCTTGCAATACTAACAACACACACTAGAGGGGGGTGAATAGTGTAATGGCAATAAAATTGTCCAATTAAAATTTAACTTGCAAATGCGGAATTATAAATGCAAGAGGAATTAAAAGGCACAATCAATCCAAACGCAAACACAAAGTTTTACCCTGGTTCCCCAAACTTGGGTACATCCAGCCACACCAATATTCACTATATTCCCACACAGAGAAGTGAATACAAATCTCACAAGGAGATACCCCACAAAGAGGATTTATGCCCTACACAAGGACCCAACCAATCCTACACGAGGATCAAGACTCCCACACAGAGAATCACTAACTCCCACTCAGAGAATTAGGGTTAGCCCTACACTAGGACTCTAGAACTCCCACAAAGAGTGTAACGGCCTGTATTTTTCCAATACTTTCAAATTAAGTATTTAAAGAAAATTCAATTTTTAATTGTATTTTATAATGGTTTGTTAGGAGTCTTAAACTGATTTCAAAAATTTCCTATAAAAATATTTTGGAGTACCAGACTAGTTATGGAGTATTTTGGTAAGATTGGATTTCATCAAATACCTCTAAAAGATCTGATAAAAATTCGTTTTCAGATATTGCAGTTTTGGGTCAATGAATTTATTTTCTATTCAAACGTCTTCAAAACATTTTCAAACTTCTGCAGTAGCATCCTATGATCATTTGGGGCTTCCCACATTAATTTCGTAATTTTCTGATATCGATTCAATAGGAAACCCGCAAACCCGCTTTCTAAACGTTTTGGCCAAAAACTAGTATCCCCGTAGCCCAAACTCTAGAACGGCCTTCGTATTCGCCATCCTCGTGACGATACGATCCTGTGGGTATGTTTTCGTAATTTTTCGGACACGTTTACTGGTAGGGGCATTTTCGTAATTTTCGCTTTTTGTATTATCACTAATGACTTTCGATAATGGAGTTTTATCTTCCTAAATTACCCACTTAATCACCTAATCTAATCCCATTACCTAAACCTACCCGTATCTACCCCCATCTAACTCATCTCTCTCAGCTAACACACCCCCCTCTCTCATCTACCCCCCTCTCAATCTTTCTTTAACCCTATATATTCACTACCCAACCCAGGCACACAGCATCTCTCTCTCTCTCTCTCTTCATTCGAACCCAACGAAACCCACCCAGACCCTCTCTCTATCACTCTCAGGCTCCCTCTCTCATTTTTCGTTTCCCAAGCCCAACCCATGCAAATTTCACAGATCTCCCCTCCCTACTTCATCTTCCTCTCCAACCTCATCGCCGCCGGCGATAGCCCACACTCCGGCGGACCCCCGCCAGCGACGTCGACGCAGCTGCCGCAGCTCCACACCGTTTACCGCTCCAACGAAGCCACAGCCTCCGCCACCCACCGTGAGCTCCGCCTGCAAGCACGACGACGCAGAGCAGCAGCACCGCCACCTGCTACGTCCGCCTCGTCGCCGTCGGCGACGCCGCTTCCGACCTCGCACCGGAGCCGCCGCTGCCTCCTCCGCTGTCCGCCGCCCCGCCTCGCCGCCCCTCCGTGCTGAGCCGCCGCCGCCTAAGCCCGCCGTCGCCGCCTGCAACGAAAACGAAGCGACGGTGATGCGTAAGTTTTATTACACTCGAATGGCAAACTTGTAAATATAACGAATATTTCGATTTTTCGTAATTTAAATTAATTAATTAATAGATTTATTGGTTTCTAATCCATAAGTAATTATATAAGCCCCAGAAAAATGTGGGACTACCTCTAGAAAATCAGAAATGACATTCTGAACCCAATGGCGCTAGTTTCATCTCAATCCGACGCTTAGTTTTTCCAGAATTAATTTTTAAGCCTATAAGTTAAATCTGTTATTTTCGTTCAAAAATCCGTATCTTCTTATTTTTACGTAAACTAATACTTGAGAAAAATATATGTTATAATACTCTTCGAGACGGTCGTTTTGACACCTCATTTGCAACTTTCCGATGTAGATTGCATCCAGAATAAATTGTGGAATAAATACGTCACTTATTGAAAAATAGTTTTTAAATTGTTTTTAAGCTTTTAAAAATTATAGAAATTACTATAAGCCTCAGAAAAATATTCCTTCTTGCAGTAAAAATTATTTTCACCATATATAGTCTATATAAAAATTTAGAACGCTTTTCGACAACGTTTCAACTAGTTTTGAAAATCAAAACGATCGAGTTTAATAAATAGAAAATAGGGTGTGCTTTAACCGATTGTTTCTTGTGATTGCAGGTACCAATCTTCATGCACCAGCTCTTCCAGCTCCAACCTCGTCTTGCCACGACGAGCTCGAATATTGTAAGTCACGACATATTCTAAGTTTAGAAAACTAGTCTACTGTGCTTGCATGAACTTGTGACACTTCACCACTTATAGCCTCGTACGGCTATTTGACTTGAACCAAACTAGAGAACTAAATGAAAGTAATCTACCAAAGATTACTTTGCCAACTTTCAACTTTGGTGGTTGTAGCACACAACTATCAACTTGGGTAAATTGTGTGCTAAGCCACACTACCACGTGCTTAAAGCACGGAAGTAACAGCTTTTGGTGTTGGACTTGTCTTTATCCTACTTGCTGGTTTTCAATGAGGAAGTCAACCAGTTAACCTGGTGTGACTAACATGCGGAACATCGTGTGGAATATCATGTGTGGAACATCTTGTGGAACAATCCTGTCTAGAACTTGTACTTGACACGTCACTGGGGTTTGGGGTAACTCATTGTAGTGAGAGTGTGGGAGCTATGACCGGGGTTCATCTACTTGTCATGTCTGTGTCTACAAGGTCTGCCTGGTCGGCAAAACTACAAGGTCTGCCTGTGTCGGCAAAACTACAAGGTCTAGCTGCTGTGTCGGCAAAACTACAAGGTCTGCCTGTGTCGGCAAAACTACAAGGTCTGCCTGCGTCGGCAAAACGGTCCCTGGCAATAGATGAACTTTATGGTTGCATATCATACTCTCCTACTTGAGTCACGTAGTTACTTTTGTAACTTGCACAGTTACTTTCTTTACAATACTTGCACTTTACTTTCCTTACCAGTACAGTTACCATGCTTGCCTCACTTTACTTACCAGTACAGTCACCTTTACTTTACGCATTCCATGCACGTTACTTTCTACACTTGTACAGACACAGCACCGTACTTTACTTTCACTTTGGTCTGCTTTGTCATACTTGTACAGTACCTCTCTTTCTTTATTTAGAATTGTTGTGACTTACCTACGGTTCCATCTCCGTGGCACCGCAGACGACATACATATGGAGGCAGATGCTCTTGAGCTAATAGCGCCAGACTACGACTATGAGACCGCAGCTTTCAGAGCTATTTTCGGTTATGTACTGTATTTTCTTTCTTTCAGGTATCATTGAAATATTTGTACGGTTTGGATTGTAATAATTGGGCACTATTTGGGTATTTTTGTACATCTCTGCATCGTGGCTATTTTGATTTCACTGGTTAACTGCAGAACCTGCGCAATTATCAAATAAGTAACGGGCCCCCGAAAGCGGGTCGTTACAAGTTTGGTGGCCCACGCAGGTCCTCGCTAACTACCTCGTGAACATTATAGCAAGATCAGGATGTATAATATAAAATACTCAAATTGAACTCTCGAGCACTGGTTGTCTCGAGTGTTCACCTGTATTGGATATACGGGTGAAGTGTCCTTATTACCATCTTCATTAGGTCTTCCTTACTTCCTTTGAACTCTTAACCTTTGCTTAGGAATTCGTGTTCCATTCCTGGTTATACCCTCCATAGTAACCTCTTTTGCTAACAGTTATAGTTATTTTCCATAGGTTGAACTATTTACCCACTTCATCACCTTTCCTTCAGTTGATGGTGGCACTCGTATGAATGATGATCTTCCTTCAATGGACCATGATACCGGTCAATGTGCTTGGCTAAAGTCTGTTGGATCAACCTGGCTAGACTGGGCATAAGTGATCCTGGCTTAGTCACTTCCCTGGCCGTGTCCGCTGGACCGCAAGGACGTGAATCATGATTATGTAACGTCATCGATCTTCATCACTAGCACCCCTTTCTTTAGTTAGTGATGGCCTTCTGATCATTCTACTAATTCTTTTAATTCTTCCTAATCGCTTTTAGTTCATCTAAACTTTAGCTACGTTTATTCTAAGGAGGGTAGCATTCGGTTATCGATCACCAGAAGTTCGAGCTCGACAACGGAAGCGAATCGAAGGACGCTCAGAAGTATTGGAGGATGGTGCTAGAGATTTTGAGACGAGCCAAACCTGGCGTGTAAGTGTAGGTTGTTCGTGTCTTTTCATCCTTCTTGAGCTCGTGTTTCTCTTCTATTCGTACCCTATTCCTTTCCCACCGACCACCTCCCCCCTCTTTAATTCCTTTGTCCGCTTCCCCCCTCGAGACCCGTGCCCGCCGAACCCTACCCTACCTAACCCCGACTTCGGTGCCCCCCTTCCCCTCTTTTTCTTTTTAACCTTCATCTCCTTCCTCCGTAAGCCTCCCTGTGCTTCCCCCCTTTCGCTTCGACATCGCCCTCTCCTCCTCCCGGCCTCCTCCCCAAGCGAGCTCGATCGAACCCCGCATCGCCGCTCCGATCTCCGATCCGCCAGCCTCACCCGAAGATCCGCCAGCTTCCGCTTCGCTCCATCCCGTAGGCCCTAGCTCCCCGCCATGGATCATCAGCCCGTCGTAGCGCTCGCCGCCGCAGATCGCCAGCCGCCGATGGCCCGCCAACGACATTGGGGTCTGTTGGGCTTAGCAGCAACCCTCGCCGCCACCCATGCTTTGGCCGTGTGGTCGGGATATTGGGAACCCGCCGCTATGGGTATCATTGGGAGCTCCTTTTTCTGGTTCTTCCCCCTTGAGCTGCCCAGCTTCGAGTTCTTCTTAGGGGTGCTCCTTAGTGCTTGTAGGTTCCTGAGTTTTTGGTCGTTGAACTGCTTAGGGCTGATGGTGTTTACCGTAGATATCGACCTATGGTATTGGGAAGCAGTATCCTTAGGATTGGGTATTGGCATACTTTTGGGCTTAGGCGTTGAAGTTGGATGTCGGTCTTGTGCTCGGATTTGGGAGACGGCTAGGATGTTGGTTTCTTGTTGGATGTTATGGAGACTGCTGGAACAAGTGGTAGCGATGATCTTGACCCTCGAGAGTTGGCCTTATACTTGCCTGTATGTGTTGATCTGGGTAATGGCTTGTAATCTGGTAGCGTGGCAGATGAAGTCATTTGTGTCCGGCTGGTTAAGTTGTAACCGTAAGGACGCACTAGGTTTATCCCTTACGTTTTTGTATGTTATGACGATAATTTACATGATTGAGACCATGTAATCATCGTTTATATATTCTAGACGTTCCGTTCTTCTCTTTGGTATGCTTGCTTCTGACTTGTCACCTTATGTCCCAAGTTCGATCAGATGTCCTCATCTTAATAGCTCTACTTTTCGTGTAATGACATTATCTTTTGGCTACTTGATAATATATATTGGTGACATCCCTTATTTCCTTATCACCTTTCATGTTATTTACAACCTGATTTACAAAGATTACTATCTTTTCTGTCATTTATTTGCTTGAGCTTCTTTGTAATATCAATTATTTGTTTCAAAAATATTTTAAATTCCGAGGACGGAATTATTTTTAAGGAGGGTAGAATGTAACGGCCTGTATTTTTCCAATACTTTCAAATTAAGTATTTAAAGAAAATTCAATTTTTAATTGTATTTTATAATGGTTTGTTAGGAGTCTTAAACTGATTTCAAAAATTTCCTATAAAAATATTTTGGAGTACCAGACTAGTTATGGAGTATTTTTGTAAGATTGGATTTCATCAAATACCTCTAAAAGATCTGATAAAAATTCGTTTTCAGATATTGCAGTTTTGGGTCAATGAATTTATTTTCTATTCAAACGTCTTCAAAACATTTTCAAACTTCTGCAGTAGCATCCTATGATCATTTAGGGCTCCCCACATTAATTTCGTAATTTTCTGATATCATTTCAATAGAGAACCCGCAAACCCGCTTTCTAAACGTTTTGGCCAAAAACTAGTATTTTCGTAGCTCAAATCCTGTAACGGTCTTCGTATTCACGATCCTCGTGACGATACGATCCTGTGGGTATGTTTTCGTAATTTTTCGGACACGTTTACTGGTAGGGGCATTTTCGTAATTTTCGCTTTTTGTATTATCACTAATGACTTTCGATAATGGAGTTTTATCTTCCTAAATTACCCACTTAATCACCTAATCTAATCCCATTACCTAAACCTACCCGTATCTACCCCCATCTAACTCATCTCTCTCAGCTAACACACCCCCCTCTCTCATCTACCCCCCTCTCAATCTTTCTTTAACCCTATATATTCACTACCCAACCCAGGCACACAGCATCTCTCTCTCTCTCTCTCTTCATTCGAACCCAACGAAACCCACCCAGACCCTCTCTCTATCACTCTCAGGCTCCCTCTCTCATTTTTCGTTTCCCAAGCCCAACCCATGCAAATTTCACAGATCTCCCCTCCCTACTTCATCTTCCTCTCCAACCTCATCGCCGCCGGCGATAGCCCACACTCCGGCGGACCCCCGCCAGCGACGTCGACGCAGCTGCCGCAGCTCCACACCGTTTACCGCTCCAACGAAGCCACAGCCTCCGCCACCCACCGTGAGCTCCGCCTGCAAGCACGACGACGCAGAGCAGCAGCACCGCCACCTGCTACGTCCGCCTCGTCGCCGTCGGCGACGCCGCTTCCGACCTCGCACCGGAGCCGCCGCTGCCTCCTCCGCTGTCCGCCGCCCCGCCTCGCCGCCCCTCCGTGCTGAGCCGCCGCCGCCTAAGCCCGCCGTCGCCGCCTGCAACGAAAACGAAGCGACGGTGATGCGTAAGTTTTATTACACTCGAATGGCAAACTTGTAAATATAACGAATATTTCGATTTTTCGTAATTTAAATTAATTAATTAATAGATTTATTGGTTTCTAATCCATAAGTAATTATATAAGCCCCAGAAAAATGTGGGACTACCTCTAGAAAATCAGAAATGACATTCTGGACCCAATGGCGCTAGTTTCGTCTCAATCCGACGCTTAGTTTTTCCAAAGTTAATTTTTAACCCTAAAAGATAAATACCTGATTTCCGTTCAAAAATCCATATCTTCTTATTTTTACGTAAACTAATACTTGAGAAAAATATATGTTATAATACTCTTCGAGACGGTCGTTTTGACACCTCATTTGC
>CM061137.1:167571649-167617706 GCA_030789695.1 Scilla litardierei | reverse complement strand
CCAAACCCCCAAAACAGTAAGCAAAGAAGCCATCAAACCCAGCACAACCTAACACCGAGACTTCGAGACCCCACATCAAGCAAGCGAGGGAACCAACCCCACGAAATACTCGTAGGGAATCAAACTCTAACGTATCTCCCAAATCATCCTCTCGCGTACACGTTAAAAATCCGATTTTTTGCACAAATACCAACGATTTCATCTTAGATTTAAGCATGCAACAATCGAAATTAAACTGAAGTGTAGAGGGAGATAGAGTCTACCGTAGTTGCCGATAAACTAAAGAAAAACAAGGAACCGAATGCCCACAAGATCCAAGAAACCATCGTAAGAATCAACCCCCAGAGCAGAAGAAATCAGATCGAAAAACCACAGAAAATTTGAAGATACTTACAGTGTTCGCGTAGCATGAAGGAGGAGAAGATGAGACATATAGGAGTCGGAGGACCGTAGAGAGGACACGCGTCATCGAAGCAAGGTGGTGACAGTTCGGAAAGGCCTGATAGGCCCGATAGGACGTTGCATCGGTCGCTGGAGAAGGACGAGAGACGCGTTCACATCATGTCGCATCGTACAAGAGGTAAGGCCTAGGGCATTCGTCGAACGAATGGGCGTCAAAGAGAAGCGAGCGATAGCTCGCTCGTGTCGTCGAAAGACCTAGCGGGCTTGAGTTGCTGCGAGAAAGAGAGAGACGATCGCGTCGAAAGCCCAGCGAGGGCTCGGACTGCTGAGAAATGAGCGAGGGGGGAAATAAAGAGCCCGGTGTGGGCTTGGGCTTTACGCGAGTGGGCCGGGAAAAATGGAGGGAAAAGGGGGGGGAATAAACGGCCCATTACAAAGGGAGTTATGATGAGCTAATCAAGGCCATGGATCAAATGGAATTAAACAATGAACTTGAAGAATGAAAAATGCATCATATTGGACTTCATTGTAATATTATTATTGATGTATTTTTTTATTATATTTTCTTAGCATGTTAATGCCTTACTAGAAGCTCTCTCACACATAAGATCACTTTACAAATGATTTAAAATTGTTTTAAAATTGTTTTCAAAGGTTTTCAATGTCATATCATATATATAAGACAAATAGTCGACTATTCCTAATATAAGAGTCGACTACTTTCATTGGGATTTCTATGTCCTATGAAATATTCGACTACAGTTGTTCTGGTAGCCGACTACAGTTGTCTGAATAGTCGACTACCAATTGTACTGTAGTCGACTACCGACGGCTCAATGAAAAGAAAATACGGTTCTGCTATTTCCGGAGATCTATTTTTCAATCCGTTGGAGGGGTGTTTTTGAAAACGATTTCCAATGGTTTTCATCCCTTTATAAGCTGAGTTTGCTGATATTTTTGGTAAGAATTTAATGAGCAAAGATTAAGTTTTAACAGCATTTTCTAAGTTCTTTCAAAAGGTCTCAAAACTCTTTCGTCATATGTTTTAAAGGTTTCTCAAATTCTTTAGCCAAAGATTTCTTGATCTCAAAAGTTTTCATTTTCAACATCTATTGGAAATCAACAATATAGCCATTACAACATCCACAAGCGTCAAAGCAAGGCCATAAGTAAAAGTGTTTTTCATCCAAAAGAGTAAGTGAAAATCCTCAAAGTGTTGAGGTGGTGAGTTTTATTTCTTGAGAAGAAATTGTTATAAGCAAGATCTCCTGGAAAGAGATAATTTAACTATTTAGAAAATAATGGATTGAGCCTAGTGGGACTCAGTAGACTGGAGTAGGATACGAGAACTAAATGGGACTTGGGTATCCGAACCAGTGTATTACTCGTATTTGCGTGTGTTTCCACTTTTCTATGATTGTTGCAATTATTTATCTCTTCTAGTTTAATCTGTTGCATACTCTTATTACTTGAGATAATATTTGTTGATTACGTTAAAATTAGGTAACTCTAGTGTCTACCTGCCATCATCCCCGGGAAGGATGAGATCCCAATAATTTTGCATGTAAACATGCCAGTTCTAAAGAGGCACTTTCGATATTTTCCAAAAGACGAAAAAATTGACAAAAAATATGCTTGAAACTTGCTTTTTTGTTGTGTGTGATGTGAGAGCACGTGTATGCATGCATACAAAGAAACCCATGAGCTACGAGATTATTAAAATTAGTTCATGTAATATTGCTGTAATTTTTTCTTTTAGTCTTGATAACATGTTAATGTTTTTGATGAAGCTATCACACACTTGGAAACACACAATATTTTTAAAATGTTTTGAAAATCATTTCCTTAGTTTTAGAGCAAGTATCAGTGTATCAGTATAGGAGTCGATTTAAACTAGTGTATGAGTCGATCACTATTCTCAACTGGCACTCTGAGTTACAGGGAGGTAGTCGACTCATGCCTCCAGCAGTCAACTACCAAGTATACAGTAGTCGACTACCGTTATGTTGGCAGCTTATAACGGTCGAATTTCTGTCCGTTTTTTCTAGCTGTTGAACGACTGTTTTCATCATTCTGTTGGGGCAGAATTAAGGGTTATATATAGTGGATTATTACTGTAACGGCCACGTTCAGTTGTACGTGTGTCGTACGTATCTCTTTGATGTATTGGGTTATGTGAATTCTTGCACTTCGATTTTTATTATATTTTTCCTTAGCTTATACTCATGACCGGACCCCGTATTCACGATCCTCTCGGAGGCGCGATCGCTCCGGTATTTTTGTTTTTAATTTTTGGATACCAAGGGGCGAAGTTGTAAATATCTGATTATTATTATTATTATTATTAACTATATTTTAAATTCAAACTTTAAAATAAATAATCTAACGTTATTTTTTAACTAAACTAATTAATATTAATATCCTAACTACCCTCGTTCCCCTCACCCAGCAGATCCTAAGGGATCCAAGCAACACCACCCCACGTCAGCCTCTTCTCAGCTAAAAACTCATGCACGCGACTTTTTCCCCCCACGATCTCGTAACCGCCCCTCGTATCGTAACCGTGCGCCCGTTCTCTTCTTCTAGTTCTCCTTCTCTTCTCCTTAAAACCACAAGCGCCCTCATCCCTAGCTTCGACCACTTCGCCGAACCACCAAACCCCAGCCAACCTCGACTTCGACTTCTTCCCACAAACCCCGAGTGCCAAACTTCTCTCCGACCCCACCTCCCATCGCATACCCCCACACCACTGACCTCCATCTCCGACTCGTCCCCGTGTCTCCCCTCAACTCGTCGGCGAGCCCAGAACGCCAGCCCCTCCTCTTCCCTCCGCTCCACGCCAGCGCCTAACCCTCCTCCCAAACTCGCCGCGCCTTCATCCTCCGACCCCAAGCCTCCACCGCCGCAGACCACTCGCCAACCTCGCCTCTTTCGACCTCCGACTACCCGCAATCACAACGCCAACCCCCGTCCTCACAAAACCGCAGCGCTCTCCGACCTCCAACCCATCGCGCCTCAGCCCTCCACCATTTCTGACAACCCACACACGCCACCAGCCCCTCATCGCCTATCTCTCCCTCCAACGACAGCTTCGCCCTCACCGCTCTCCGACCCGCAGCAACGACCACCGCCAGCCACTCGCCACAATTTTCTTTTATTTAAGCTAGGGCCAGCTAGGAAGGGGGATGCGTGATTATTTTGTGAAACCCATTGTCCATGGTGGATCTTAGGCTTTCATTTCGAATCGAAAGTTAGGAGAAATGCATCTTCTCGAAGTGGGGCAATTTATCTTTTATTTTCAGATTTCAATCCCAATAAAAATACTTTTTTTCCTTTTTCTTCCATAAAAATCTCACATTTATTCTACAAAAGGCCCTAGACGTATCAATTTGGTATCAGAGCATCAAGATCCATGGTGGGGACGAAGAGGTCTAAAGACAAGATTGAAGCTTTTGAGGAGAAATATAACGGCGAATTCAAAAGCGTGAAGCAAACCCTAGCGAAGCAAGGTGCTGCCCTTGATACCCTAATGAAGCGAGGCGAAACCCTAGTGAAGGTTAAAGAAAACCAAAGGAAACAAGGAGAAGCCCTAGCGCAGATCATGCAACAACTCGCGCGCATCGCGATGAAGGATGATGCTACAGACATAAACCCTAATTTTGAGCAAAAGGCGACGGCTTTGGAGAAGGGAAAGGAGGAGGTGGAAGATTATGAGGAGAGGTTACTTTCCGACGCCGACAACTACTACATTGCGGAGAAAGATGAGCCCATGATGGAAGAAAGCCAACCCACGAACCGTAGAAGCGAATGAAAGGGGCGGCCGAACCCCATGAACCACCTACATGGCCGGCCGAACCCTATGAAGGCCCCACAGGGTCGGCCGGACGTGCAGAGTGGTCTGCCGACCCCCTGGACATGCCGACGGGGCCGGCCCCTACAGAGCACTTCTGGGGGCCCGCCGGCCCCCAGGATGGGGCGGCAGCCCCTACCGGCGACGGCCCCTATCGAAGGCAGCACAGGGGCAGTCGCACCCACAGCAGCAGAATGGTATTTTTCTGACCCTGCAGGAGGGTCATAGGGGCTTACCAACCCCTAGAATTGGCCTGCAACCACTGCCGAAGGCAGCAGATGGCTGTCGACACACTGGCAGCCGTCGGAATTTTTTCCAACCACAAACAGGGCCGGACAGCATCGCAACGGGCTGAACAGCATCCGCAGGGCCTTGCGCAGAATCTGGAGATTGGCGGGAACTTCGGGGCCCACCGGAGTTGCACTACAACGTTAATGATCCTCCGGAGTACACGATGGAGCCCGACGACAATGGTGGCACGTATCGAGGGCCTCACGGCCCCAATATGATGGAGAGAGACGACGACGCCCACCACCAGCCCATGTGGAGTACCCAGGAGATGACGGCAGAGACTAGACTCATGGAGAGGATCGGGACCCTGTTGGCAACTATGGCTATTGACATACCTGCTCCCCCTCTACCTCGACGACATTACTATTAACAGTGGAGAGGTGTACCTGAATGATTTAATGTCGAGAGCAGGGTCAGGAAGCTGAAGATGCCTATTTTGAGGGGGGAAACCCCAGAGGAGTGGATCTACAGGCCTGAACGATACTTCAAAGTGTCGTAGGTCCAGGAGATTGAGTGGCTGAGGGCCGTTGGCGTGTGCCTGGAGAGGAAGGCACTGTCGTGGTACAGGTGGATGCAACAACAGTGACCTTTTTGCTCCTGAGAGGAGTTCACTACTTTCCGCCTGGATCAGTTCGGTGAGGTGCAAGGGAGCGACATGTATGAGCAAATGTATGCCTTGAGGCAGGAAGGGACGGTCCAGGAGTACATAAAGAAGTTCGAGATGTTGACGGACCGTGTCCGTGGGGTTTCATGGGTCAATAGAGGGGTGCTTCATGAAGGGCCTGAAACCCACCATCAGGGCGGAGCTGCAGATTCAGAGGCCCAGAGGCTTGTTAAACCGGATGCGCCTGGCGAGGATGGTTGAGGGTAGGTTAGCAGTAGAGAAGCGAGCCCGAGGAGCGTGGAGCGGATCCCTTTCTCGAAACCAGTAGCGGCGGGAGAAGAGAAGGCGTCATCAGGACTCCAGTCCAGCCACGAGAGGACCACCGAGCTTCAACATGACGGTAGGCATAAGCAGCTCACAGAGACAGAAATCCAGGACATGTGCACTAAGGGACTCTGCTTCTGCTGCGGTAAAAAGTACGGACCAGGACACCATTGCAAGGATCCAGCTCTTCAGATGCTGATCATTGAAAATGAAGAGTGCCAGCCGGTGGATCAGGAAAAGCCAGGAGGGACAATGACCTCCATCTGGATTAGTGAGCCAATGGTATTCACGACACCACCTTGAGAACACGGTGGTTCTTCGGCGGCGGAGTAATGATGTGTTTTGGATTTTTGGCCCAGCATGGACATTTTCGGCATTTTCGGCATTTTCAGATCTTAGGAGGGTTTTTTGTAAAATCTGCAATTCAGTAATTTTCTTTTATTTAAGCTAGGACCGGCTAAGAAGAGAGGATGCTTGATTATGTTGTGAAACCAATTGTCCAAGGTGTCTATGAACACTTTTCCGGAGATCTTAGGCTTTCATCTCGAATCGATAGTTAGGAGAAAGGCCTCCTCTCGAATTGGGGCTAGTTATCTTTTATTTTCAGATTTCAATCCTAATAAAAATACCTTTTTTCATTGTTCTTCCATAAAAATCTCACATTTATTCTACAAAAAGCCCTAAACGTATTAATAGCACACAAATATATTAGCTGGTTTTCGATGTAGCATTGAATCTGCTTAGAAACCTTGTTTCTTGATTCACATGTAATCAAGTAAATACAACCAACTTAGAACAACATTTATGCTATATCACTGAGACACTGAGAGATGTACACTAGGTATACACTTAGCATTTCAGACTGTAACGCCCCATACACGGGTGTCGTCACACTCTCAATAGTTTTGCAGGTCTTGCTGATACCAGTGAAGTCAATATAGTTTAAACAGGAAATATTTAAGACAGATAAAAAATACTCATTTTATTCAACCTTGAAAAGAATTACATTGTTTAGGCAAAAGGGAAACTACAGCTCAAACTAAAAATAATAGAAAACCGACTAAAAGTAAGAACTCTCCTAGTAACACAAATATTCAGAAGTCTGAGTCCTCAACAGGAAAATCAGACCCCTCGTATTGTGGAACCTCTTCTTCAAGCTGGGTGGCACCTGATGGAATTGAACCACCATTAATAAAGTAGATTGAATCCGTATTAAACAATTAATTAATTAATTTTGCAGGAACTTAGAAGACACAAAAGGAACTGTAAAAGAAAGCTACTGACGTGTCATGATTTTTAAGTAACTGTAAGGATCAAGCAACTAACCAAAAGAAATCATTGTGTGACTTATAAGAGGAGAGCACGATGTGCAACATGAAGTCCACCTTGAACCGCTGGGAGCTACCCCAGACCGAGTATAAAGATCAAACTGTACCGAAAACTCGGGATCCATAAAAGGAAATCCTCCCAGATATGGGCCATAAGCATGGCTTCAATCGCTCCCGCACTCTCTCAATTATAAGTTACACTAAACCCGCGATGTAAAGTGTAGTTGTTCTAGTTCTAGGGTGTCAAGTATCATGTCCATGTCTTTAATCCCTAAATTACACAATTAGAGAGAGATGTGCAAACTATGTTCCGGATTGTCAGATTTTGTGTATATATCAGGCGAACCAATATCATTGTATAATCACGTTGCATAATCCCTAATCATGTAATTTAGTATAAGCCAGAAACCAAACTTCCAATATTACGCATGTCCAATCCCATAAGCAAAAACAATAGTTAAAATTGAAGATAACAATTTCAGAGCACAAATTATAAGTACAATAAGGAAAAGATGAAATGTGTTGAAAAATTATGAAAAAGACTCAATGGATCAGATTCATGATTTGGCACCTTAATGGGTTGTGGTCTACCTACCTAGAGGGGTTGCTCGGACCAAGATTTGCTTAAAAGAAGCCACCAATTTAGACCGAAAATCATTTTAGTAAAGGTGTGCATATTAATTAAACTGAAACTTACAAGACAAACAGTAACTGAATTCATAAAGGGAAAACCGAAACTAAACTTATAAGAGCTAAACTGAGCTTATAAGGAAACTGAATTGAATCTATAAGCCAAACATAAATGAATTTATAAGTGAAAAACTGAAACTGAACATATAAGGAACTGAACTGAACTTATAAGCAAACACGACTGAAATTATGAGGGCAACAGAACTGAATTTATAAGGCAACCCGAACAAAATTTATAGGAGCAGAACTGAATTTTATAAAGAACAAAGGCTGATTTTTGTAAAGAACAGTAATTGAGTTTATAAAGAAGAGGAAACTGAACTTATAGTCAAACAGAATTGAAACTATAAAGAAAATAGTCTTATTTATAAAGAAATCTAATCTGCAATTATAAGGGAAAACATAACTGAAGCCTAAAACAAAGAATCAAGCAAGCTATATATATTTTACTAAGTAAATAAAGAAGTCAGAACATATCTGCAATTCAGAAAGCCGCAAACACCCCAAGACCCCACAAAAACCAAGTGCCAAGCGGTAAGTCCCGCCGGCATAATCCTCTCAACGAAAAAAACAAACCCCAAATCGTGCCTTCCCCTCGGTGGCCAACCACAACAGATAATTTGACGCAAGGGTCTAACAAAAACAGCGAACGGCAAAATGCCGTGAATCTAATCTAGGCGCCAAAAATTAATTCATCGGAGGAGTAGACCTCGCTAAATTTGCATGAATCATCACTTCCATTACAAAAATAAAATAATTAAAAGTTTAATAGAGATCGAATCTTCCTGAACGAAGTTTGCGAAAGAAAAAAAAAGACATCCGAAGCCAACAGAGATAAATCCGAAAGTCCTAGAGCAAATTTGTAGCCTCAGGAACAATATCCAAAAACCTCAGAGCAAAATCGAAGCCATATGAGCAAAATCCGAAGCCCCCAAAAGTAAACCGAAAAGTCTAGGATCAAAGCCGAAGATTCCAGAGCAGAAATCGAAAATTTTGAAGAGAGAAAAGCAATTTTTCGCGTAAAGAAACCTAGAGATCTCTTCGCATAAATAGATAGGAAGAGGTTAGAGAAAAGAGATCTTATCGCGCGTGAATCGTGGATCCGAAATCATCGGGATATCCTCACGAAAAGATCGGCGCCTTCGGATAGTGTTAGGGTTTCGAAAACCCTAAGTATCGCCGCCGCTGCTCGTTGAAAAAGCATCGGGGTTTTCGCTGGCTCGGGGAAATCTGGGTTGGGTTCGCCGCATGCAAGCGAAGGAAACGAAACAAAGGGCTCGGGCTCTTGCTGATGTTCACGGGTGAGAGGGAGAACGTGTGCCTTGAGTTGGGTTGCTTGGCTCGTATGAGTTGGGAAAAATGAGGGCGTTTTCTTTTTATTAAGTGGATGGGGGTGTGCATTGGGTTAAGTGAAAAAAATAGAGAGAGTTAGTGGGATTAAAAAAGGGAAGGGGAAAAGGAATTGGGCCCACCTTTAAACTTGGATGTTACACAGACTCGCTAGTTTTGGACAGAATCATATTAGTGAGAGTGCGGTAGCAACTGGAGCCATGCTCCAGATTGCATTATCGCATCAGGTGTTCCGTCTGGGTCTCATCATGAATCCAATGGACCGCTCTTAGTATCGCCGGATTTAATTTTGAGTAAGCCCTCTCATGTTGTTATCTTGGGCTTGACCCGGGTGAGCGCCCCGTGGTACGAGGTGGACTCCTGATTTCTTATTGCACTCTCTAATATGATTCACAACGTATAACTGCTAAGTCATGATAGTATAACCTTAAACTATAAAGTGTGTTACATGCATGTTTTGTTTACTTGTTTCCAGTTCCTGTCATTTAGTTAGTTTTAATTATGCTCGTATAACTGTTTAAATTTCCGGTTCTAGAATTACTGTTATTTACCACTGACCGTTGGCGGCTCTTCGTTTTTTGTTGCACCATCAGGTGCTGAGACGAAGCCAGAGGATGCCCCTGCATTTAAGGACATGGACTTTGCTGTAAAGACCGCAGACTTGTGATCTTAATGTTGTATGTAACCTTGATAGATCTTTCTTTTTGGATTTTGATAGTACGTAGTATGATGTAATCGACTTTGTAAATTCGCATGTATAAATAGAATTTCCATAAACATTTTGGTGAATCTCTGTTCGTGTCCTAAATTATTTTCACTGGTTAACTGCAGGACCTGCCAATTCTTGTGAAAAACAGTCGTGTCCCCATGTTGCGGGGCGTGACATATAAGGAGTAAATTAACTCAAGATACATTCAAGCATAGAAGATATACAAGACACACATACATATATATGTATGTACATACATATAGATACATATATGCATATGTATATGTATATGAATGCATGTGTATGTACATACATTTGTACATGTATGTGTGTGTAATGTGTATGTACATATTTGTAGACACATGCAGAGAGACATGCATGCATGCATACATATACATATTTGAGAATAATGGACCAATATATGATCACTTCACTAATGTCATATGGTACCCATTATTTTCTACACGCACGCATACACATGCATACACATGTACACTACTTTTGGAATGTCCATGCCACATGTTTCTGCTACGTGCCATGTCCATGCTTCCTGATATCCCGTCATTTATTTTTTGAGCTGACCTTTACACTTGCGCATTTTTAAGTCAGGAGTAACACAGTAGGGTCATTGCATTCGTTGGCTTGATGCATTTAATTTTGTACTAAAAAGGGCCCCTATCTCTTCAGTATGACGATTTATGCATTAATTATTTGTGACCATCTTCATTCAGGTGTAAACTTTCTATCGGCTATTGATAGGGAAACATAATTGCAATCATATGTACATAAATATGGTTCAGTTGATGCTGTAAGAAAACTTTAAAAAGATGTGCTGATCCAGACCTAAATTAGATATTGTCAACTATAAAGGACATTTGGAAGTTATAGACAAGCAAATATATTCTGAATTTCTAGCAAAGAGATGCTATAAACGGGTAGAATAGTAAGAGATGGGAAACAAGTAACACGCACACGCACACGCACGCACCCCCCCCCCCCCAAAAAAAAAAACAACAACCCCCCCCCCCCCCCCCCCCCCCCCCCCCCCGCGCAAAAAAACGGGTAAAAATATGCACAATTTCAATGAGATTATCAGTCATACGGTTATTCGTAGCCATTTTACCCACTGCTGAGTGATGTTATTCCCCTCTATTTTTTGGGTTATTTTTCTTTCTTTCTTCTTCTTTTTCTCCTCCATTTTTATTGTGTGGGGGGTTTGGGGTGGGGGCACTGGGGGCTTTATTTATCTATTTTTCCTTAGACCCATGATTGCCTTACCATTTAAAATTGATGCTCAAATTACATTCACACTAACTGTTCATATGGCGTGCTTTACTCACAAAATGTCGTTGGTTGGTACCACACACACGCACGCACGCGCGCGCACACACACACACACAAACTACTTATGTGTCGGTGAGTATGTGATGTTTGTGTGTAATAATGCATTTAACTCTCTTAACAATACCTTGCATTTTGCTTGTGTAAAGAGTTCCATGAAAGTTCAATTGTGAATAAAGATTTTCCATGTCCTGGAAATAACATGGAAATCCAGCAAAAACATCAACATGAGGATTACCTCCACAACAGTAGAATTGGTCCTCACAGATGCTTGTTTGCAACTTTCATTCGAAGAAGAAAACGATGCTTCCATTCCATCAATCCTTTTCCACAAACTTGAGGCTTCTGCATCTATTCTAAAAACAAAACAAATAACACAGGAAAGGTTGTAAACGTAGTTCAGGCACATCCCATCAAACAAAGTCCACAACAAATATCTAATTTCGCATACAATCTATGTTTGAATGAGACCACCTATGGTTGGCAAATATCACTAATAGAGCAATGTAGAAATTTTGGGTAATCTTTGCTAGAAATGATCAGTCAGTGCCATTAAGCAGGTTCCTTGTGTAGTTTCATTGTTCATGTCAGTGAACCTGATTCCAACACAAGCAACTTACTAGTGGCATGGAGTTTAAGATACACCATAGGGCCTTTCCTTGTTCCATATGTGTTATATTTAATTATAGATCCCACATAATTGGGCAATTTTTCCATGAATGGCATACCGAAGATAAGCAGAGTGCAGACGATAATCTAATTGGAGTACTCTTCAATTTAATGAGGGAGATGAAATATATTATGGATATGGAAATAAATATTTCACATTGTCATGGAAGGACTCAAATGCCCCATTTTGGCTGAAGCAGCCCAACGGATGCTTTGTTAAGCCTAAAACTGTAGTTTGAAACTTAAAATAGCAGTGCCCAACACCACAAACATGAAGCCCTGCATCAACCTGCTTCAAGGTCTTGAAATCACACTTTTCAACCCATCTTTAGCAAAGGTCAAATCGGGATAAATCCCCAATTCAATCCTTCATGCACATTATTCCATGCAACTCATCTCGATTAAAACCTGCTTTGGTTTCATAAAGTTGTAGTATCCCATGTATATTTAGTTGAAGAGAGCATTAGAAGCAAAATATGGTTCCAAATAACTAATAACAAATGTCAAGCTCATTCTAAAAACGTGTCAATGGTGAAAACTGTGTATCCCTTATCATCCAAATCCTTATTCAAGGACGGGATGAAAGTAACTCAAACTTGGAACTCCACACATGACATGTCATATGCCTATGGATGACATCGCATAGACAAATTAAATGCAACTATATGTACAAACTAAGGCTTAATTTCGCAAAACTAACTCATACTTTTGCTGAATTCCAAAAAAGTACATTTTACTATGATATAATCGCAAAACAACCTCATACTTTCATTTTAGGTTTCAGAAAAGTCCCCAACGTGACGGCCGCTTGTTTGGCGTGAGCACATGATGGTCATGTGTCAAGTAATGATTAAAATGGTATTTGACTTACTTTTATAATGTTGCCTTAATTCGTAAAACTATTACATACTTTCGCTAGCGAATTCCAAAAAACTACCTATTATTATCATATAATCGCAAAAAACTGCCCCAGTCGAGATCGCATCCATCCATGTCTCAACGTCCAATCTTGCTTTATGGGCATACACCATCCCTTCAACCAGTCCCACCATCGTCAACACAATCGCGATCTGGTTGTCGAGCTTCGCTTGATGTCCCAACCCGGGCACACCCATCTAGTTGATCTTCCCCATGAGGTTAAAGAGCAGCGTTAGGGTTTGAATGACGAACAGATCACCGCCAGTGAAGATAGATAGGGTGTTGTTATGAGCTCCGTGGTCTCCGCTAGAGACGTGGGCGTCGACGAAGTGACATCCAGCAAATGCGGCAGCGGGGGAAATCTCGCGGATGAGGGACATGTCGCTGCTTGTCATGCCAACGACGATGGAGCTAAGGAGACAGCAGATACGACGCCGAAGGTGGGGTCAAGGATGACATGGTGGACGTCGGAGTGGTAGTCGACGATGAGGAAGATGGCATTGGAGGAGCGGGCGAGGGCGACGGGGGAGTCGGTGATGTGAGCCCTGCAAGAGAGGAGGGGATGTGCCTTGGACTGGGTGCAGTTGAAGACGATAAGGGGGTACACGACGGAGAGGTGGTGGTGGGACATGTAAAGATACTACCCAGGAGCAATGATCCAATCCACTGAAATACCACGTCGTAACTATTGGTTTGGACTGACTTATGTGGTAAGAAATCATTCTTTTATATATAAATTCATGACATATTGTCTTCGAAAAATTTTTACCTCTTCTAAGTTGCATTGTACCATGATCCTCCCAAGGACCACCATGATCCCCCAAGGACCACATTTCTTTTTTTGAGGGGTGTGGGGAGAGAAAATTAGGTTTTAGTAGGAAATATCATTTGTGTTGAAATCCAGCATTAGGAAAGAATGGTTATATGGTTGTTTGTTAAGTTCATTTGCCATTGATATTTTAATTCGGTATGCATGGGACTGATGCCCCTTCTGCTTTTTTGGCATAATTTGCAAAACTACCACATACTTTCGCTGAATTCCAAAAAACTACCTTACTATAATATACTTCCAAAAAACTACATTTTATTATGTTTAGATCGGTCATACGATATTATTAAAGTGGTGGTAATTTTGTCAAATCAATTTTTTGTTAACGGACGTTAGGGGGTTTATCGAAACATGATAAGTTGAGGGTAGTTTTGCAATTATATCATAGTAGGAGATACTTTTTTGAAATTCGGTGAAATTATGAGGTAATTTTGCGAAATTAAGCCTACAAACTAACAACTATATGATTAAAACATGGGTGCAAAACTTAGCAAACTGTAAAAGTCAAGACGGTAAAAATTACAACAATATCTTTATAAGTCAATTACAATGTGGTAGTTTTCCCCCATTATGCTCAAGGCCATTCTCTTAAATTAAAAAAATCTCTGAGCATCTAGAAAGTGATAGAGATCCAGTTTGAAATGTAAATACTCTTTTTCTTTATTTTATTTTATTTTTGATTTTATGGGTGAGAATCAAATGGAGATAGAATTTGAGTCCTTTAAATCTTCTAGTTGTTTTGAGTTTTTTTTTTGAGTCTTTTGGTTATTTTATTTAGGATAGAGTCTTAAGTCCTTTTGAGTCTTTAATTTATTTTGAACCTTTTATTTATTTTAGAGTTTGTCCCACGTTGGATGTGGTTTTTGAAACCCAAGTTGGAAGCCAACATAAATGCCACAAATAAGTATGTTTTTATAAAGACGAACAAATAATGAAAATTTTGATGTAAACTTTTAATTTCCCTATAAAAATCAAATCTTTTGCATTTGTGTACGAGAGTGGGCTTGGTTACCTAGCGAGATGTCCAAAAACTCTTCGCCTACGAGGCATGCGAGTCAGTGATCGTCAGATTTCGAGATATGAGATCCGAAAATTTATCAATTTCTGAGTTTTCTTCTCCTCCAAATCCACATCATATTTCTTCTTGCTTCCGTTCTGCGTCAATTTGGTATCAAAGCATAAAGATCCCATTTTTCTCTTCCCAATATTCAGATCTAAAAATCTTTTTTCTTTTAGTTAGGATTTTAGATTAAAAAGAGAGTAAAAAATCAAAAAGAGTGATAAAAATTTTATAAACAAATGAATAATTTAGAATAGAGAGAGAGAGAATTTTATTTAATAATAATAATAAAGAGATAGAGAAAAGGAAAGAACTAAAATATGGAAGATAAAAATTATAAAAACCATAACCATAACCCTAGCCATCGTCACCCAATCAACATTGCCGGACCGCGCAATCAACCCCAAATGCCGCCTGTAACGGGCCCATTTAATTGGGCCCATTACTTATTAAATCCCCCTCCCCCTTTTCTCCTTCTATCTCACACTGGCCCACTCAACGAGAGCCCTCAGGGTTTCGTTTCATTTGTTCACCCCGCGCCCCTTCGTTTCATTCGACGAGAGCCATTAGGCTTCTATCGCAGCCCTCTCTATCTCGTTGTCACTACGACGTGGGTCCCTCCATAAGCCTTCGACGATGACGCGACAGCAGCGCCCCTCTCCTCCATCCTTCTCGGCGGCGGCACGATGCCCCCTCTCCTCTCACGCGACCCTGTGATGGCCATGCGTGCCCTTTCGCTTCGATTTCATGGACTGAGACCACGATCTCCGCCATCCTCCGTTGGGGTTGCTTCGGTTGACATTAAATACCCCTCCCCTTCTCCCTCTTCTCGGTTACTAAGGCATTGTGAGTATTTTTCTAGTTTTCTGAGCTCCGATTTGTTCTCTGCGGATTGTAGAGTTCTTCGGTGAATTGTTTTGGATCTGCGCTGGGGTTTTTGGTTTCCTTTGGTTCCTTTGATTCTTCGGCTATTAACGGTAGACTCTGTCTCTCCTTGCGTTCTGTTTTTCTTTCTGTTTCTTGCATGTGTAATCTGAGATTGAATCATTGGGATTTTGTGGGGAAAAAATTGGATTTTTATCTAAGGGAGAGGATGATTGGGGGTAGCATAGGGATTGAGTCCCAACGGTAATTTAAAGGTGTTGGTTTCCCTCGCCTACTTGTCGTGGGGTCCCGGGGTCCTCGCTTGGAGTCGCACTGGTTTGCGATATGTCCCTTTGCTTGCTGATTTGGGGGTTCGGTGGCTCCTTGCTTACGGATTGTCCTTTGCTTGCTAAATTGGGGTGCAGCGGCTCCCCTCTTGCTTGCGGTTTAAGGTTTCTTGCTGACTGGGCTTGCGGCTGGCTGTTTCCTAATGTTGGTTGGGTTCGGCTGAGAGTTTCGTTCGTTGTTTTGAGTTGTCGTTGAGGTTTACTTGGGATATGAGCCTCATTCCCCCGTTATCTTGATCGTTAGCCCCTGGCCCTTGCTAGAAACCACGTGGATTTTGCCGTAGGCACGGGTCCCCCACCACGTGATGAAAAAGACCCCAAATATGATCCTAGAGCCTCTAGAGCCTCTAGAGCCATTATGAGTTTGACTTTTGAGCATTTCATTATCAAGTAATTACTATGTTTTCTTCGTTTATTAGTTTGACGCATGAAACAGTTGGGTGTTCTATGATCAGTTCAGTTGGAATATCATGTCATGAGAAAGATCCATGCCTTACTTATCATATGCTAGCTTTGGTATCATGTTGTTTAATTACCTCCTGCAGCATGCCAGTATTAGAAAGTTTGATATCGTGATTAAATTGCATAGTCTCTGGGTTGTTACGTGTGATGACACTTATACGAATTGACTGATGGATTTTAGGTTGGCTCTTGACATGACAGGTTACTGTTTCATGCTTGGCAGTGGACCCACTTAACTATGTAATTTAAATGATATTAAACATGGACATATCACGACACTAAAATTAATAAATGGTTAATTTCTACTTGACTCATCGGATTTTGGGAAACTTATGATCGAGAGTGTGGGAGCGACTGAGACCTGTTCTATATCCCCTATGTTAAGGGGAACGTCCATTTTTCGATGGGTCCTGAGTCCCGGGGCATACAAGGACGGCCATCACGATGGGTCCAGGAGCCCATGTCACAGTGTTACAGCTCTTACGACACGGTACTTTCTTCTTTTGGACTCGGCCCGAGGTCGCACCCTCGCGGTCCAAGCGGGTCCTCGTTGCAGACCGTACTCCCCTTCATAAGTCACGACATAGTATTCGTTTACATTAGCAGTTTCCCCTTCAGTAGTTGACATTAAATGCTTATCACATGCTTCATTTCAGTACCATGTCATTATAACTGTTGCTCATGTTTCCTTTTTGCACCATTATTAACATGCTGTCATTGGGCTAGATATTGTCTACTCCTCTGAGCGGTGGTACAACTTCTGTTGTCCCCTACGTGACGTGCAAGATTATCCAGAGCTGGAGTCGGAGTTTCCGATTCAGGACTCCAGGCATTGAATTCTGTTGAGCGTGAGTGTGTTCTTGGGGTTTCTCTCTTTTTGTACTTTTGGTTTAACCCTGGAGCGCATTGTGAGTGAGTTTTACTTTTGTCCCATGTATTCAATTTCAGTTATCATATGTGGAGTTTAAATGGGTATCTTTATTTATTTCTGACTGTTCTCCTTGTTTTCACTGGCACATATGGGACATGCACATACATGCACAATTGTGACGGTACTCGGGGATCGAGGGGTTACAAAGTGGTGACCCATGCAGGTCTGTGCAATCGCCTCGTGAACAGTGTAAAACATGCAGGAAAGTACATGCTTAAGATATTCACTGACTTGACTTTGACGTATAATACAAGTGTATGAAAGTGTACATACGTAAGAGACGTAGACCATCCAGGAGAGCGCTTATGGCTGCGAACGCTTTAGGATCAGGATCTGGGTCAGGTGGCGCCAGGTCGAACACGGTGCACCAGATTTCGAACCTAGCCTTGTGGGAGATGGTTCAGGCGATTTAAAGGGAACCTAGAGAAGGTGGAGTGCAGCAGTGCCGATCGCTGCGACCGCCGACTTTTACAGGACGATATGACGCTCTGTCTGTAGAGGAGTAGATGCGCTTGATTACAGATATACTAAAGGCAGCAGAGGCAGCCCCAGCCTTGTGGGTTGATATGGCGAAGCTCCAGCTGACTAGAGAGGCCAGGAACTGGTGAGATGCTGTAGAGGACCAGACGGTGCAGCCGATCTCCTGTGATACTTTCAAGGAGTTCAATGCCCAGTATTTCTCACCAGAGGCACAGATGGAGCTGGAGGCATAGTTCATGAGCCTGAAGCAGGGCTCCATGACGCTGGAGTATGATGCTGAGTTTTCTAAGCTCAGCAGGTGCGTAATTCGACGCATAGCAATTAACCATGCCTTGTGTGTATGTTTGCTAACAATTGGCATTCCAGGTTCGCCAAGGACTCGGTGTCCACCCCTCATGCTCGGGCCAAGAGATTCCAGCAGGTCATAGACATCGATTTTCACGACAAGCTGGTGGGTTCAAGCTAACGACCCACGCTAACGTACTCTCTACAGCTCGAGAATATGAGTACGTGTAGCGGAAGCGGGAACGAGGGCGACATGCAGGGATCCCTCAGAGACGACCACCACCATTTTCAGCAGCTTATTGATTCGGGATATAAATTGCATATTTTTCCCCCTAACTACCCCCATTTTGTGCCAAAGATTAGGCTTAATTGTGCTCTTTTTGGGTATATTTTCATTTCATATCAATTTTAGGGCTTATTCTCATTCTTGGCACAAAATACGGTTTTTATCGTCTTTATTGGCTTCCCATTATTTTTCCTATGCTCCTGCCATTATTTCGATCTTATCTCTATTTTTTGGGAATTATTTGAGCGTTGGAATTTTTTATATAGCTTATTGGAGGTCAATATTGTGTTTTTAATAGTCATTAAATTAATTTTCACATCAAATGGACTAATTTCTCCTTCTCATTTTTTTCAGGTACTCCTGGGAGTCTTAGAGATTTTCCAGAATTTTTTGGGATTTTTCTGAGATTTCTAGGTATTTTTTGGCGATTTAATAGGAGGAGAAAAGGGGGAGAAAACCCCAGAAAAAGAAAATACAATGGGGCGCCACGTGGCCCAATCAGATGGCGCCACGTGGCGCCGTTGATGCTTGATTTCGCCCGCTCCGTTGGAGCGGGCCGGTGCTGCGCATTTATATATAAAAAAAATTTATTTTTTTTAAATTTGCGGGCCGGCCCAGCAGCGGGCCGGCCCGCTGAATCGAAAGAGCGGGCTCAACGCCCGCTCGATTTGAGCGGGCCCAGCGCCCGCTCAAATCGAGCGGGCCCCGCCGCTCTAACGCGCAGGCGCGCGCTTGGGGGCCCGCCCGCTGATGCGGGCGGGTTTGCGGGCTGAGTCGTGCGGGTCGGATCCGACCCGATCCGACCCGCAATGCCTGTAATAGGCTGTGGAGTGCGAAATTTGAAGGGGATCTCGGTTTTGGGGGTTTTTGCTGCGGTTTTTGGCGATTTTAGGGTTCTTGAGGGGGTTTTCTTCCCCACTAAGGCTAGGGGTGGAGCTTGGAGGCCATGGAATGTGGATAAGCTTGGTGGAGGTGCTAGAGTGGAAGGGAAGACTCATTTGGAGAGATCTTTGGTGAAATTTTTCCTCTCCCCCCTTGTATTTTGCACTTCTCATTTTGTAATGAATTGTGATGAATTTGCTATAAATCTCATCTTATTTAGTATGATGGAGTAGTGTAATTGCTTGTGTGGTTGTGTTGTTGAATGTTGTTGATTGTTGTGAATTGAAACCCTAGCACATTTTCATTGTCTAATTTGTGGATGAAACTTTGAGTAGGCTTGTTTATTGGAACCCGAAGGGGAAATCCAAAGAGAGGATCATCCTAGCGGACCCTCTCTTTTGTGTTAATTGTCGATTACTCTTGAGTTTCGTTCATTACTTATTGCACCCCACACGTTCGATGAAATGCCGAATTTTCCGATTGAGCTCCCTTAGCCGGGAGATCAATTGAGTTATCTTAGGGATGATTTTCCACGCCCCGGCCTCATTCACACGCACACCACATGAGCCCTCCTCGTTGCTTACCGATTCGGCTCTCCACCCTTAGTATTTAGGTTAGGACTTATTTTTTTAGTTTCTTCACGTTTTTTTTACCGCACGTTTTCACACTTATCCATCGTAATTTAGGTAGTTGTAAAACGCTATTATTTTCTTTATCGATCAAGATTTTGTGAAAGTAGAACGAATTGTCCCTGTGATCCGACCCGGTACTCACCGGTTATTTTTATATTGCATTGACGCTCCTACGATTGGGAGTGGAAGGCGTGCCCCGTGCGCGTTTTCTGAGTCAACCACTTATGCAGGATCCATTCGACGGCCACCTGCCCCCACCAGACAGTTCCACCGGCCCATCCAACAGTCTCAGTTCAAGAGACCAGCGCTACAGCAGCAGCACCAGCAGTACCAACAGCCGCCACTGCGATGCTATGTCTCGAGCTGTTATCATTGTGGCAAGTCCGTGCACGTCAAGGCGGAGTGCAGGTTGTTCATAAACCTGTCTTATCTGCGGGGCCCAGGACCATACTGCCAGAGACTATCCACTGAGAGAACAGAGACCCCCAGCACCAGCTTCGACGTCTGCTCCTACTTTCGCTGGGGGCACTCAGCGTGGACCTCCACTTCCACCTCAGCAGAGAGTGTTTCAGCAAGCCAGACACGGGCTCCACCTTTCAGGCGTCATACGTTCACCATGACAGCTACAGAGGCAGACGCTACCGGCCAGGTCATCACATGTATCGTGCTAGTAGCAGCAAGCCTGCTGGCATTGTTCGACTCAGGGGCGTATCACTGCTTCATGTCAAGACGTTTCGTCGACCAACATGCTATGCAGTTAAGTCGATGAGTCGGCAACGAGTCGGCCAAGTACCGACTCATGACTAGTCGAACGAGTCGGCGACTAGTCGAACGAGTCGGCGACTAGTCGACGACTAGTCGCACCTAGATGTTAACATATTTTATTTCATGTAACAGATGTTGCTTTTTTAAGGTTTGTACTGGGCATATAATTTTCCAGCTTAGATAAATTCTTTGAAAATTCACAATTTTTTTAATCTTTTTCCTGCATATTATTGCAGATACTGTCATATTAGAGTTCAATCAGTAAACACCTGGTTCGCGATGGAGGCGAACAACCATCAGACGAAAGGATCATAGGGAAGCAGGCAATGAGACAGTTGAATTCATGGCAGAATCAGGAAACTATACGCCAAGAATGAGATCTCTACATGGAAACGGATGTGGCCAGTCGTAGGTTTAGAGTGAACATTTTCTAGAGTTCATTACTGATGGTCATCTGCTGAAAATCTCTTGGTGGAGAGAGTTTCAAGGCCTTCTTGGATTCCTCTTGGAATTCAACTCGATCCACTGTGAATGTTTTGATTACCACGAAGTTAGAACGGGAGACAAACAATTTTTCCTCTTATATTTTGATTGTAGAAGTATGCTGAAAAAGTCGGCCTAAGTCGGACCAAAAGTCGGACCAAATCGGTTAAAAAGTCGGACCAAGTCGACGCCTAGTCGGTGTCCGACTCACCTCCCGATTTTTGAAAATTTTCAAGTCGGTCATCCACCGACTCTCGACTAGTCGGCGACTAGTCGACGCCTCGAAAGCATAGCCAACATGAAGTTCCTCAGACACCCCTCACCTCTGGTTGGGACGTCAATACGGGCGGAGTGCTAAACACGTTTAGTGGATGTTTCTTTTGTCCCGTGGTGATATGCGGACGAGAGCTTTATGCAGATTTTCTGATTATCGAGATACCAAGTTTTGAAGCTGCCTCCGAGATGGATTGGCTGGGATCATTCTACGCCACCATCGACTGCCGTCGTGGGTTGGTGATGTTCGAGAAGCCTGATCACCCGAGCTTCGAGTTTGTCAGAGGAACCAGTTCAACAGGACCGATCAAGTTCAGAGCCAGTCCGACGAAGGCAGTAGCAACTGATATGGATGTTGAGCCAGAGAAGCCAGAGGTTGTGCGAGAATTCTTAGACGTGTTCCCAAAAGAACTTGCAGATTTGTCCCCGGATCACGGCATTGAATTTTCGATTGACTTGTTGCCATGAGTTCAACACATATCTAAGAAACAGTATCGCATGGCACCATCGGAGTGGGAAGAAGTGCGAGCTCAGTTGGAGGATCTTCTGCAGAAGAGATGGATACAAGCTAGTGTATCGTCTTGGGGTACACCAGTGTTGTTAGTGTTGTTGGTGAAGAAGAAGGATGGGACGAGACGAATGTGCATCGACTACATGGAGCTCAACAAGGTTACGTTGAAGAACAAGTACCACCTTCCCCGTATTGATGATTTGTTTGACCAACTTGGTGGGTCAGATGTTTATTCCAAGTTGGATCTCAGAACCGGTTACCACCAAGTAAGAGTTAGGAAGGAGGATGTCCCTAAGACCGCATTTCAGACCAGATATGGACACTAAGAGTTCTTGGTAATGCTGTTTGGCGTTACGAATGCACCGACGGTGTTCATGAGTCTGATGAACCTGCTGTTGTATAAGTACATGTATAAATTTGTGATGGTATACATTGATGATATCGTGGTGTACTCGAAAGACAGGCATGAGCATGCGGAGCATTTGAGGAAGGTACTTGGGACCTTGAGGCGTCACCGTCTGTACGCCAAGCTCAGCAAGTGTGAGTTTTGGTTGAGCAATGTGACCTTCATAGGCCACGTAGTGTCTGGAGAATGGAACTCTGTGGATCTAGAGAAGGTGGTAGCTGTTCAAAAGTGGCCAACTGCTACGTCATTAACGGAGATTCGGAGCTTCTTGGGACTCGCTGGATATTATCGGAGATTCATTCAGGACTTCTCAACGATCGCGGAGCCGATGACGCGGTTGACAAGGAAGGATGTGGTGTTTATGTGAACCAAGGCATGCAATGATGTTTTTGAGGAGCTGAAGAGGAGGTTGACTTCTGCGTCGATATTGATTATTTCAGATCAGATGAGAGGATTTGAAGTATTCTGAGATGCATCTAGCAAGGATCTCGGCAGTGTGCTACACCAGCATGGTCGAGTCGTGCATATGCGTCCAAACAGCTAAAGGTCCATGAGAGGAACTACCACACTCGTGATCTTAAGTTGGCAGCAGTTATATTTGCCTTGAAGATCTAGAAGCACTTCTTGTTGGGGGAGCAGGTGAAGGTGGTCACCGACCACAAGGGTCTGAAATACCTATTCACTCAGAAGGAGCTGAACATGCGACAGCGTCGGTGGGTCGAGCTCCTGGCAGACTACCACATTAACCTTCAGTAACATCCTGAGAAGGTCAGTGTTGAACCTGATGCGCTAAGTCGTATTCTAGCAGTGATGACCCTTACGACTCAGTGGAAGCTTCAGCTGGAGATCAGGGAGATGAGGATAGAAGTTGTGTCGCAAGGAATGACTGCTTCCTTGATGAACCTTCAGATACAGTCAACATTGGTAGACAGGATCAAGGCCGCTCAGGCGGTGGATGCGAAGTTGCAGAGGATCAGGGAGTTAATGCTGGCTGGGCAGAGAACCGAGTTTCATATTTATGAGGCCGGATACTTGAGGTACGGTAGCAGAATATGGGTGTCATCTAGAGATATCAGTGAGGGACTGTTGAGGCAAACTCACAGTTCTCCATATTACATTCATCCAGGCGGGATAAAGATGTACAATGACTTGATGTAGCATTATTGGTGGCACGGGATGAAGAGGAGCGTTGCACGAAGTGTCACCAAGTGTATGGTATGCCAACAGGTGAAGGCTGAGCATCACCGTACTGCTAGGTTATTACAGCCTTTGCCCATTTCAGAGTGGAAGTGGCAGCACATCACGATGGACTTTGTGACTGGATAACCTGGGAGTGCGAGACATAATGATGCCGTTTAGATAATCATTGACAGGTTGACCAAGTCGGCTCATTTTATACCTTTCAGGGTAGGCCAGTCGACGGAGACACTTGCCAAGAAGTACATGGAAAAAATTGTGAGACACGGGGTTCCTGTCAGCATTGTTTCAGATAGGGATACTCAATTCACGTCTCACTTCTGGAAGAGTTTGCAAGGACGCCTGGGCACGCAATTGAGTTTAGTATCATCCACAGACGAACAGGCAGTCGGAGCTCGCGGTTCAGATTCTGGAAGACATGTTGCGTGCTTGTATGTTAGACTTCAAGGGGTCGTGGAAAGATGACCAACACCTCGTTGAGTTTGCGTACAATAACAGTTATCAGGCCAGTATTGGAGTGGCAACATTTGAAGCACTGTACGGGAGGAAGTGCTGATAACCACTGAGCTGGGATGATGTGGGTGATCGAGAGCTTATTGTGCCTGAGATGATTGTAGATGCAGTCAATGTGGTGCAGATTATCATAGAGAAGTTACAGCTGGCGCAGGACCGATACAAGCATTGGACGGATTCGAAGCGACGGCATCTGGAGTTTCAGCCAGGCGATCATGCCTTCTTGTAGATCTCACCTAACAAAGGAATGATTCGGTTTAGTCGGGGAAAGAAGCTCAGTCCACAGTACGTTGGGCCTTTTGATGTACTAGAACGAGTAGGAGAAGTGGCTTACTAACTTGCATTGCCTCCATCTCTGGAAGGGGTGCATAATGTATATCCCAGCTACGGAGGTACGTGGGTGACCCGAAGCATGTAGTCGATCACTCGGAGATTATTGTGCCGCCAGACTTGTCTTATGAGCAGCAGCCTGGGAGACTCATCGATTGGCAGCAGAAGGCTCTCAGAAACAAGACTGTCCACCTGTGAAGGTGATGTGGCACAGAGACTCGCCTGGAGAGTCTACATGGGAGAGAAAATATGAGATGGGAGTCTTATCCTTATCTATTTGATGTATCTTAGTTTGTTTTAATTCCGAGGTCGGAATTTTTTGTAAGGTGTGTACAATGTAACGGGCCCATTTAATTGGGCACATTACTTATTAAATCTCACTCCCCCTTTTCTCCTTCTCTCTCGCATTGGCCCACTCGACGAGAGCCCTCAGGGCTTCGTTTCATTTGTTCGCCCCCGCGCCCTTCGTTTCATTCGACGAGAGCCCTTATGGCTTCGATCGTAGCCCCCCCTCTCTCTCGTTGTCACTACGACATGGGTCCCTCGATAAGCCTTCAACGATGACGTGACATCATCGCCCCTCTCCTCCGTCCTTCTCTGCGGCAGCACGATGCCCCCTCTCCTCTCACGCGACCCTGTGGTGGCCATGCGTGCCTTTTCGCTTTGATTTCGTGGACCGAGGCCACGATCTCCACCGTTCTTTGGGGTTGCTTCGGCTGCCATTAAATACCCATCCCCTTCTCCCTCTTCTCAGTTACAAAGGCACTGTGAGTATTTTTCTAATTTTCTGAGCTCCGATTTGTTCTCTGCGGCTTGTGGAGTTCTTCGGTGAATTATTCTGGATCTGCGCTGGGGTTTTTGGTTTCCTTTGGTTTCCTTTGGTTCTTCAGCTATTAACGATACACTCTATCTCTCATTGCGTTCAGTTTTGCTTTCGGTTTCTTGCATGTCTAATCTAAGATTGAATAATTGGGATTTTGTGGGGAATATTGGATTTTTATCTCAGGGAGAGGATGATTAAGGGGAGTAATGTAGGGTTTGAGTCCTTACAGTAATTTAGTGGTGTTGGTTTTCCTCGCCTACTTGTGGTGGGGTCCCGGGGTCCTCGCTTGGGGCCGCGCTGGCTTGCAGTCTGTCCCTTTGCTTGTTAATTTGGAGGTTCGGTGGCTCCTTGCTTGCGGATTGTCCTTTGCTTGTCGAATTGGGGTGATGCAGCTCCCCTCTTGCTAGCGGTTTGAGGTTCCTTGCTGGCTGGGCTTGCAGCTGGCTGTTTCTTGCTTTTGTTTGGGTTCGACTAAGAGTTTTGTTCGCTGTTTTGGGTTGTCGTTGAGGTTTACTTGGGATATGAGCCACGTTCCCCCGCTATCTTGATCGTTAGCCATTAGTCCCTTGCTAGAAACCTCGTGGATTTTGCTGTAGGCATGGGTCCCCCACCACGTGATGAAAAAGACCCCGAATCTGATCCCAATGGCCTAGAGCCTCTAGATCCATTATAAGTTTGACTTTTGAGCATTTCATTATCAAGTAATTTCTATGTTTTCTTCGTTTATTAGATGCATGAAACAGTTGAGTGTTTTATTATCGGTTCAGTTGGAATGTCATGCCATGAGAAACATACATGCCTTGCTTATCACCTGCAAGCTTTGTTATCATGTCGTTTAATTACCTCTTGCAGCATGCCAGTATTAGAAAGTTTGATATCGTGGTTAAATTGCAAAGTCTCTAAGTTGTTGCATGTGATGGCACTTATACGGATTGACTAATGGATTTGAGGTTTGCTCTTGACATGACAGGTTACTATTTCATGCTTGGCAGTGGACCCACTTGACTATGTATTTAAATGATATTAAACTGAGACACATCACGATACTAAAATTAATAAATGGTTAATTTCTTCTGAACTCACCTGGTTTTGGGAAACTTATGATCGAGGGAGTGCGGGAGCGACTGAGACTTGTTCTACAGCCTCCAGGTTAAGGGAACGTCCATCTTTCGATAGGTCCCGAGTCACGGGGCATACAGGGACGGCCATCATGATGGGTCCTGGAGCCCCTGTCACAGTGTTACAGCTTTTACGATACAGTACTTTCTTCTTTTGGACTCGACCTGTGGTCGCACCCTCGCGGTCCAGGCGGGTCCTCATTGCAGACAGTGATACCCTTTATAAGTCACGACCTAGGATTCGTTTACATTAGCAGTTACCCCCTTGCAGTAGTTGAGACATTAAACGCTTATCACATGCTTCATTTCAATACCATGTCATTATAACTATTGCTCATGTTTCTTTTTTGCACCATTATTACCATGCTTTCGTTTGGCTAGATATTGTCTACTCCTCTGAGTGGTGGTACTTCTGTTGTCCCCCTGGGTGACGCGCAGGATTATCCAGAGGTGTTGGAGTCGGAGTTTCCGATTCAGGGCGCCAGGCATTGAGTTCTGTTGAGTATGAGTATGTTCTCGGGGTCCCTTTTTGTACTTTTTGTTTAGCCCTGGAGCACGCTGTAAGTTGTATTTTTGTCCATGTATTTAATTTCAACTATCATATGTGGAGTTTAAATGAGAATCTTTATTTATTTCTGTCTGTTCTCCTTGTTTTCACTGGCACATGCGGGACCTGCACGCACATGCACAATTATGACGGTACCCGGGGATCAGAGCGTTACACCGACGCACTTTCGCCAATGCCACAGTGGCCCACGGAGCCAACACTATCGACCGAAACCCATCGAATTGCCGCCAACTCTACAATGTTCATCGACGCCGGCACCGACACAGTCACCGTCAACAGCCAGAGGCATCAACCATCATAGAAGTTCACTCGTGTCCAGACGAATCCATAGCAGTGATCTGACGACAAAACACCGACGAGATCATTGAAAATTCCCGTCGGCGCCGATCGAGCCGTCACTACTACAGTGTCAGCCCTTATCGAACCGAGTCGTGAAGCTGTGTCGTGTCATACCGACAGCTGAGCTGTAACTATTTATCGACTTAATATGAGCTGCCCGAGCTGACTCGAGCCGATACTGTTCATCGACTCAGATCGTAGCCAAGCTTCGTACCCGAAGCTGACGAGAGCCGAGCCACATTGACCAGTCAATGGGTCAGTCATCAGTTGACCGAACCGCTGACTACATAGTTCAACTTAGTTATTTTTGAGGGATTTTTGGCCAATGTTTATGGATTTTTACGCCATCTTGTGATATTAAAGATTTTGGGGTCATTTTCAATCCAAATTTAGTTCTGTTTAAGCCATTTGAAAGCTAACTCAAGCAAGTTTGTATAGACTTCCATGTGATATAATTTGAAGGAATGATTGAAGACGTTTATGCAACTGAAAGTCTCTTACTGAAGAAGATATATGTGAATCAGGTGCTCATGTCAATATCACTACGCGTATGCCGACAACATTTGAAGGTGAGGAAGATTGGCAAAAAACCCCAGTTTTTTCATACCTACATCGAAGTACGTGATAAGTCATGCGAATTGATTACGGATGGAGATAGTTGTATTAATGTTATCGCTAAATCAGCCTTAAAAAGAATGGACCTAATAGCTGAGCCTCACCCACAACGATATACCGTCATTTGGATGGATAAGACTGCTCATTCAGTTACCCAGTAATGCTTAGTACATCTCCAACTTAGGTCAGCATGATCACATTTGGTGTGATATTATACCCATGAATGCAACATATGTTTTGTTAGGAAAACCTTGGTTGCACGACCTAGATGTAACAAGTTCTGTAAGGTCAAATATACATACATTCATAATTTAAGGAAAGAGAATTGTATTGAAACCTTACTAACCCAATATTCGAGTTTCTCAATAACATGAGTTAAACTCTAATGAGCCGAGTATGAGGAGTTCTTTAAAGATCAAATCAAACAAGTGCATGAGACTGATGATGAGTATAAGATCAAGTTGGAGCCTAAGTCAATATCTGTATCAAAAATTAAGTTTGAGCCAGAACTTAAAATAAATCACAGCTAGATATAAAGTCTAAGATGCACGTTGATTATATACCAGCAATTAGCTTGAAGATGCCGCTTGAGAAAATTGAGCACATCAAGTTTGTCGCCTCAGATTCTTCACATCCTACCAACAAGCAAGTTCTATATCTTTCTTTTTTGATCTAGGAGAAATTTTTGAAAGACATTCATATGCAAATCTACATCTCGTTGCTCTTCAAAATTCATGTCTTCAAAATTCATGAGCGCATCTTCTTCAGTTATAAAGGACCATGGTTGTGCTATTGATGTCATCATTCATCAGATGAAGTTCTCAAGACAGGAAAAATGATAAAGATCTTGTTGGATATTTAAAAAGAGTATTTTTCTTTATTTTATTTTATGTTTGATTTTATAGGTAAGATGTAGATAAAATTTTGAGTCCTTTGGATATTCTAGTTGTTTTGAGTCTTTTGGTTATTGTTAGGAGAGAGTTTAAGTCCTTTTGAGTCTTTTATTTATTTTGAGTCTTTTATTTATTTTAGAGTTGTAGTCTCATAGTGAATGTGTTTAAACCCAAGTTGTAAGCTCATATAAAGGCCACAAACTTATTTATTTTTTTGATTGTAAACTTTTAGTTTTCTCATAAAAATCAAATCGTTTGCATTGGTGTGCAAAAGTGTGCTTGGTTTCATGTGTTGGATGTCCAAAAAATCTCTGTGGCATGACATGTGAGTCGGTGAACGTTAGAATTTCGGTGTGAGATCCGAAGAGTTATTAACTTTCAAGTTTTCGTCTCCTTCAAATCCACACCACATCCCTTCCCACTTCTGTTCTAAGTAAGAAAATTTTCGCTAAGGAGCATTTTGGTCATTTTCCTAGGTACAAGCGACTTAGAAAGTGGATGTCTTAAAGTCCCAGTTATTGCATCAACACTGAAGTCGTACTGACAGTTGAGGGTAAAAATTTTATATCCTAACATGACGAATTTTTAACTATTATTGGAGCCAGTAAATTAAAACTTTAGATAGTCAGATTCATATTATTACTGCTGACACCATGCTCTTTATATAGAAGTTCATGCCATCCTAGGATAGACGGGTAAGTGGCAAGATAAAACCCAAATGTGGTCACGGATCATTTCATTGTGATGCCTTCTCGACTGGATTGCAGCTGGCAGATTAAAGTAATGCATGTGTGATTTTCTTCACACACACAAAAACAAAAGACCCTGAAGGATGTCATTTTACATGTGTTCCTCTCTACATGCTCAAATTATGAAAACATATCCGTTCCACTTTTTTGGAAATATTGTCAAGAACCCAGTAAGCATGCTATTAATAGATTTCACTGGAAGTACTTAATAAATAAAGTGGGTAACGTATAAATATATTCCAATTTAAAGAGTGCATGAAAAATTTAAAGCATACAGTTTTAATCAGAAACAAAATAATAATAATAATAATAATAACCTGGTTACATGTTTAGCATTTACTGATTATTTATTTTTTGTGAATTGTATTTCAATTTAACCTTTTACGCACAACCATATAGTACTTACAACTTCACATATTAAAAAGAACTTTATCTAATATTTCATTAGCTTATTAGCATAACAGTACAGTACAACCCTACCCATCCTCCCCAAGTTAACAAAAAGAATGATACATATAGTTGAGATCAAGATACTAACTCCAAAATATTATGACTAAAGCATTACAAACAAGCCCTGCAATATGACCTTGTTAAATCTGTATTCAATTTCACCCCTGATATGGCACTTTGAGCAAACTGGAGCAATTCTTCTCGCTTTACCTGAAAGTAAACATAGGTTTATTAACACAGGTTTGTCAGACCATCTATAAGGTTAATACAATTTAGTATTTTAATGCTGACATCTATGAATGATGAATTAGGAAGAAAACAAAACATAAAATGAGACCAAAGTTGCCATAGACATGAGGAAGTAAATATCTACCGAAACCAATAATCCAACTGACAGATACATGAAAGCAATGGTGTTATTAAAAAATGGCCCATATGCACATAAAGATGCATTCTTATGTTATCATCATCTATTTACTGACATAAGGTAATTGGAGTCAGATATCAAGTAAAAATTTTGTTTCCTTTCCAAAGCTTTATACAGACTTTAGAAGTTGGTTGATGAAAAACAAGGAGAAAAAAAGAGAAAACAGAAAAAGAAATCAAGAGAATCAGATTTGGACCCACGCTAAGTACTGAAGACTCTGGAAAAGTCCTCTCAATTAACCTTGCATTAGAGGGAGGCACAGCTAGAAATTGCAGCTCGTATAAACAAGTTTTCTCTTTCCTTTTTTTTTGCAGAAAAGGATAAAGCTGCATCCTGAGGTGGATGAAAATTGCAATCTGAAGTAGACACATGGTTTTGACTTTTGTGAACCAATGTAGTCAGGGAGAACATGAAAGATGAGAGTTTAGGTGGCAGCAGCGATAGCAGGTATGTTGACATGTATCACTTGCATAAAGGAAATGGCATTGCACATGACTGGCATAGACCAAAATGAAGCTTGGCCAAGTATGTCACTTGCACTATGGGAACAGCAGGACAATCTGCCGCCTTATAATTTGCACATCTTGGGAGCCATTAATATACAAATGAAAAAACATTACTTAAAATTTAAATAAGGACCTGGACAGAAGCTGTCTAGCATCAGCCAGGGTACAATAGCCTCTTCTGATTATACTAGACAGAAGGGAAAGGGGGAAAGAAACAAAACAGCCATACCAAAACTTCATCATGGTAACTTGAGAATGCTTTTGCAAGTTGTCGTATACTATGCGTAATTGCATTGTGGACTTCCTTGTCTCCTGTCAAACAGAGTCTGCATATAATTAACCAAGAAATGCTTAGATTCCAAATTCAGCAATGCCAGTTAAGTTATCGATCATTGGAAAAAGAAACTTCCGTTACCCAGTGATTTCTTGTACTACATAACTAAAACAGTGTATAAACGATGTCTAAACCACGACTTCAGATACACCTATGTTTTAGCTATGAAGTTCTTAAGGAATAGCATATCTTGCAGTTGACACGGGGAAGTGTAGACTATAAAACGCAATATGAGGTGATTTCCGCCTGTCACATGATCTCCATTTCCTCCAAAATGGAAATATATGTTATCTTTTCTAATCAGGGTAAGTTAACCAACATTTAGCTCAAATTTGAAAAATATAAAACCATATTTTTATAAGGTTTAAAATAAGACACCCCGATCTAGCCATAATTCGAAATGTCGTTGCTCTCCTTGGAACCAAATATGATAGCTTTCAATCTTGACGATGCTACATCAACTGTCTTCATGTCCATTTCTGCCAACAAAGCTCTTATCGACTTCGAAGGTTGTAGTATTGCATAAATGCAACAAAGAGAAACAATGAGGTTCTAGGATGTACAAGAGCTACATGGTGCTACTTTATTCTGTGACCACTTGCAGCCAAAAATTTATGTCAGAACAGTTAGAAAATGGAAATAAAAATTCCTTTCTGGAAACATCTGCATACCAGTGTGAAGTGTTAACAGAAACTGTTGCCATAAAGGATGTCTACAGCGGATATTTAGTGATGATGTTGTGCAAAGTTGATGGAGTCAATGAAACTGAAAGAATGGTGGAATCTGAAGTGCAAGATGCAAAGAAAGAAAATTTCAGAAAGGGAAATAACGAATGAATGAAAAACAACCGAGAATGGTAGCATTATAGAAAACTAAAATTAGAGTTCCATCTGGAAAACTACTGAACCCAATTGCATGTGTAAGCAGACTGAATCAGAATGTAACTAGCTGAATTAGCAGGTCCAGGTCTCCAAGTTGATATCTGCTCAGGATGTATGGTGCGTTTTCCAATTGGAATCAGTGTTCTAAAACAAGTTATATGCGTCCGCATATGCGCACGCATATAAGGAGGCGGTCTTTGGCCGCATAAATAATTAGATATGCGGCCGAATTATGCGGTCAGCCGCTTAATCGGCTGATTAAATGTTATGCGTCCGCATATGCGAATATGCGGACGCATAATCGGCAACTAAAAAATCCCAATCCGTTAAAAAACCCGACCCGTTAAGCATAAAAATCAGTTTTTAATTTCAAAGTCCGTGTATTTGACATGCTTTTGATTTAGACGTAAAACTAAATATTTATGTTTTGTGTGTAGATTGTTTTAGACGTTAGACTTTAGTTATTTTGTGCATTAATCGTCTTGATGTTGCAGATGTTTTAGTATGAATTAATACATATTTTTAAAAGTTGATATGATTTTTTTCCGTGTTTCTATCTTTTAAGATTTTTTTAATTTAATATACACAAACACACACATAAACTTATTGCTTATTTGTTTACTAAAATTCATTTTTGCATAAACCGCATAGTACGCATAATCGACCGCATAATCCGCTATGCGCTATGCGCTTCTAGACCGCATGCATAATGAAACCGTCTTTTATAACACTGATTGGAATTAAACAGAGTATAATTTTGGGATGGATCGTAGTTGGGATGGATCGTAGTGTGTTAAATATTATAGTAGCCGATATGGCCTGGTAACAAATGGTTGAAACAACTATATATTAAGAGGAGTAACGAAAAAAGAAAGGATAAAGAGAGAAAGTGAGGATTCGTAAGCTTCTTGTCATCTGTTATTAAAGAGAAGAAAGGTGAGTAATAGCTCGTCCTCTGTTGTTACTCTCCCAATGCTTCCCCGTTTGGATATAGACAAGCCATTGTACCAAGTTAAAATCATTGCCTCTTTTGATGGTTTATATTTCTTCTTTGCCGCTATTTTATGTTGCACTTCTATCAGATGAAGTATTTATTGTGAAAATTTTGGTTTTGTGTTGGTTCTGCTACAGAAAAATTTAATTTCAACTGGCAAAATAACTGAAACCATTTCTAAGTTTGATCTTCCAATTACATAAGATAATAATGAGCTCCGTGCATAGTTCTTCTTTTCAATGGGAATCGATTCAAAGTACAATTTTAAAATGACATCGGTATGCTTATGGTCATTAGCATGCTAGAAAAGGCTTTGTAACCAACTGTTCTAATAATGGCCTATTGAGGGGAAAACAAGAGAGAGAGAGGGGGGGGGGGGGGGGAAAGGAATTTTGACCTTGGTAAATTGTGGGTGTTCAAGGGAAAGGTGAGTGATCTTTCATCCTCTTCGATTGACAGTGAAACTATCTGAGTGCTCTCCCAATGAAAGTAGACAACGATTTGGTGACCATAAGCACATTTTGTCCCACATAAAACGCTGTCACTTTACCGTTATTAACTAATAGTTACATTGCAAATAGTGATTGTCAGGCGAAAGAATCATGCGTTTTGGGTGTATCAATAATCCATCTCAAGTCTTCCATGCTATGATTTTGGTTAGGGTTGTCCACCTAAAGAGGGGAGAACTAAATAGCTAGCAACCCCAAACTGCAAGCTAAAACTAAACAAGTTGTCTATGTGTGATGTTACGGGTATCAAACATCAAGTGATATGTAGAGCTGATTCATTGTTCATGAGAGTATGTGTAGCCTCTAAATTGTGAACGATCAAGCTTTGACTAATAATATGATGTATGCATTAACATGGATGATCATCATCCATCAATGACAGTCGAATTACAGTTATCCAAAGAAATGGGCAGAAACAAACACAAAAAGAAAAAAACGTAGCCTAAAGAATCAGAACTTTGACATGAGGAAGACTCAACGCAAGCGGACTCACCCAAATATCTCCAACAACAGCAAAACTTCTTCCTCGGTTGGCGCATCCAAAATCTAAGTCAGACAAAAAGTTAACATGTGGTTAACCTCCATCATCAGCAAGAACACTTCCCCACATGAAAATGAAATTAGAATATCTTAACATGCATTTATAAGGCATTTCTATCATTCCAAAGAAAAAGGGGAGAAAGATAAAAAAAATCATGACAATTATCTATTTCGGTTATGTTGAGGTCATGCAAACTGTCAAATACAGTATGGTTGCAAAACAGTAGCCAATTTAAAATGACTGTCCGCTCTACAATGACTCCATATGCTTCTAGGCTCTTAGCATTGCAAACTGCTCTTGTAAGCATTCTCACACGATACCTACAACTTATATTTTATTGGCAATGAAGCACCAGCAAAACATAGTTGATTTATATAGCAAGTGATTAGAAATCCAAGAAGCAATAAAGCTGAAGATCTCAGGAACATATAATGTTGGCACTAAAGGGAAATAAAGGATATCATTTCTCATCCATATAAAAAGAGTAATTTTATAACTAAAAGGGTGTTTCTGTGAAAGAGTACCAACCAATTTGGATAATTATTATTTTCATTTATACAGAACGAGTACCAACCCAACTTGGATAGTGGTCCATTTTCATATCAGAAAATTCAGAACAGTATCAAAGTCACCTTCATTTTGAATATTTTGACTACCAATTTATGGATGAAGAATGTGACCTATGGAGCATAAACACTCCTATCGCAATGTCATGTCATGATGGACATATATCAGACACGCATATCAAATATACGTCCTATTTACTTTTAAGAATGTGTGGTATGTCGGCCTATCGTGTCTGTCTCAGCGTGGTTGTTGCCATGCAAAATAACATGCTACTGTAGTTGATGGTAGCATGAAGAAATCCAAAAGTGTGGTGAAAACTAAGCGTCTTGGTCGGAAGTAAACAATTTTGTAACTCCATGCAGTGGTCGGAAGTAAACAATTTTGTAACTCCATGCAGTCGAACATCGTTCTGGAAGAACAAACTTGCCAACGAGTGGCATTTGAAGTCTTCTTGCAGGCACAAAGGTATGCATTTCGAAGAAATGATCTACCAAACAAACACTATCAAACTGAATCCACATCCCGATACATCTTCCAGCACAAAAATCCATTTCTCAATTCTCTCATAGTATACGTGGTATTTTGTAGAGACTGATAGAGAAAATCTGCATAAATGGTATCAGAGCCTTGGTGCATCTTAGTCTGATGTCATCAATTCATGTAGCAGTTGCACACACCATAGTTAAATTCCAAAAACTTCCACAATATTGTATATACTCAACTAAAAGACGAGCAAACTAAACAAGTGGAGAAACTCAACAACAAGACGAGCTTTAAAACAAATTGAATTAGTTGTCGTTAAGATTAGGAAACTAGATCAACAAAAGAGGGTTGCATGACATGTAGAACAAATCCTTTACAACAAAATTACCAAGCCAAATTGTTTGTAAGCACCAAAGACATTCAACCCTGTCCAATCACAGGAATAGCGGCCACATGCCAAACCAAGATCATGACAGTGCACTTGGATGGAATGGAGATCAAAATTGGGGTGTCACATTCAAGATAAAGGTGGCTCCATCATCTTTCAATGGGCACATCCATATTGAGGATTTTCTCCATCGGATTGCCAAAGGGACAATGTTTTTTAAAAATGTAAAACATAAAAATATTTAAAGGCAACACAAGTTGCTTATCAACTCAAAGGTAGGGATTCTGCACGACAGGAAAGGAACCAGATGATTCGAGTGCACCACCATAAACCACCTGTGCAGAAAATATGAAGATAAAGAAGTTGATGGCTTCGCTTTCTTCTGCCAGATTATCAGCACCTGTTGTTCCCACAATACCGGAACTGTCAATAAGGGACGCGATGGTCAATATCGACACCAAGTTCTTCCTAATATAGTGTTAGAACTTACTACAACCTATTAACAGTCTGATGCATAACAAATACAGCAGTTTATCGAAGTGCTTCACGACAGCGTTCAAAGGATGGTAATCATGTAGTCCACTTACTGCCTCGGTCAGTCTAGCCTATGTGGGTATCCTCGATTTGGGTTATCTTCTGTTTCCCTATCATGACAAATTTTCTTCAAGAATACACCAAAACCTTTAGAAGAAATAAATATTTCATCCCATTTATATTTTCTTAAGGAAAAAACGTTGAACATCCGAATAAGAGAAAAACAAATGCATCAGATGGCTCAATCATCATGACACTTCCTTCCCTTGTGGGATATCGTTGTTTAATTCTTTCCATCTGTATTTGATGGAGGGGTTATGAATCAAAGATGTAGAAAGGCAAACTTATTAAGCAATGACTTGAGTTCCTGAAGAATGTAGCCCTATATTGGTTTGTCAAGATTTGCGGCACATATAGTCTTATGCAAGTCATAAGGTTCGTTATTAAGAACACCTTTTTCCCGACTACCTATTGGAGATCGTAATGTAAGCATATGGGCCATGCTAAGAAAAAGTTAGAAGAAATACTGGTGGCAAGATAGGCTCGGGACAGTGGACGATATTATGATGGTGACTATAAACTAGAGACAAATGTGTGCTACGCTCAAGAAACTTGAGACGAGGACATGACTGCTGGCGGCGATGCAAAAAAACTAGAGAAGACAGGAAGCAAGTGTAGAAGGTAAATGAAAATATAAGCAGAAGCATTGAATACGGACATTACGACTTGAAGACGCAAGAGTGAACGTGAGTAACTTGGGCATCATAAGAGAAGGATGTAAATGTAGATATTGACTTCATTGATGTGGGTGTTTTAATTGGAGGATGCAAGTGGCTGCATTATGTCGATGGGTGGGACCGTGGGAATGTTGGCATAGTGGCATTCTCATCCCGTGCTTATCACCGAGTCAAGTGATGATATTGATGCAACAGATGCTGTTATTGAGAGAGCCATATGATAGACCAGATCTCAGGGCTCTAATACCCTGTAATTGGAATAATCCCCTCGGAGGAGGCTAAACAATTAATGTGGAATAAGCTATGTGGACATGCAACGTTATTATAGAGATCAAAACAAGTTCAATACATGGAGGAATTCCAATCATACAAGAAGTCTTAATTATATTAAGTTTTCTTTTAAAGAAATTATTTCTTTTTTGACTTTTTTGAAATTAGAGTCATGTTAGGAGTTTTTTTATTTTTGGAGTCTTGTGTAGCCTTATAAATTGAAAGTTTTTTCTTAAAATTATAGTTAGAATATGACTAGTTTCCTTAAGGGTCAAATTTTATTTTTTATATAAAAACATATATGCCTTTTCTCGTAAATAGAGATGAAACATTTAATAAAGATTTGTATTTGTAAACTTTAGCTGGTTTGCATATAACCTAGCAATTGAATCTCTTTGCATAAGAGATGCAAGAGTGGGTGAACGAATCATTTTGGGGCGAGACCCAAAGGCTATCTTTTAATTATTTTGTAGTAACCTTAAGTCAACTTGTTCTTTTCCAAATCCGTTGAATTCTTAATTTATATTTCTTTTATAGCATAGTTCTCCATTACAAAAATCATTCCGCTTCTATAACCTTGCCAAATTGGTATTATCTGCATCATCGTTTTCGTTTTTCTTTAGATTATAGTTTAGATTTAGGTTTTAATGTTCTTTTAAAATTTTAGCTTTAAGTTTAGGAAAAAATCAAAAAAGATCTAGAAATAAGAAAAAATTCAGGGCGAAAAGAGTAAATAGTAGATTTTTTATCTTGAACTTTTTATCAAACTTTTTTACTCATTTTTATAAAGGAAATGAATCTTATCTAAAAATAAAAGAGGTTGAAGTAAGACAACATGAAGTCACTCTTCTTCTTCATCGTTTCCTTCCATCTCAACCATTAGACAGCCTCGTCGTCAACTTACTTCTCTACCAACACTATCTTCTTATTTAATCGTCATCACCAACGAAGCCTCAAGACCCCCCCCCCCCCCCCAAACAAAAGATATTTATCTTCATCAACCTCTGACATCAACGTGTCGTCATTTACAATCCTTTCCTCTGACATCACCAACATACTCACTTCATCCTTGAAACCTTCACCATCGGCATTCATATCTTCTCCTTTGATGTCCATGGTCTTCATCATTGGCATTGTCATCTTCATCGATGCCCTCTAGTAGACCTCGTCTTTGACTACAACTACACCACAGACACCAGAGATATAACACCATCGTCCTAAGGTAGCCTTCGGTGTTCTATTGTTACGACTAAATTCCGCATGATCTCAAACAGAATTCGTAAAGATTGGTTCAGTTTGAGCCGTTTTGAAACTCATCGGCTCAAGCATAGCATATCCAAGCTGATTCAGCAAGTCAAGCCATGCAATTAAGCTCAGCCAAGCAGCCAAGCTGTCCATCCATTACTGGTCATCAGTTCACTTGGGCATTTACAGTTCATTGGCTTTTGTTCATAGCTAACCAGTAGCCAATACCTATTTTTGTTGTTTTTGAGCCGTTTGGAGCTAAATTCAAGGCATTTAAGAGATAGATTAAGCCAGAATTTATTTTTGACAAATCTTAGGCTAAATTTGGAGCTTCTTTTGTAGATTTCAATTGATTTTCATGAGGATCGATACCAAAGAGGCTCATACCATTATCCGACATGATTTTTTGAGAATGACATCTTCATAATTTCTCTTTTTTTTGAAGATATCATGATGGTGAAGGTTATGAAAGTTGAACGTTTCTGTCGGAGGGAGTTTTTCCTGACTACAACTTGATGAACATTAAAATTTAGTAAGCAAAGATTGATCGTGATGGTTAGAGTATGACCAAAGTTGCACATGTTGGTCATTAATGAAAGTCAAAACTTAAACATCAATATCTTCCAAGATCACTACCAATCCAATGTTCGGTTCATCATCAAGAGCAGGATGCTAAAGACTAATCCAAGAGATGAAAATTGGAATGTATCTTCACATGATATAATAAACGCTATACCAGAATTTTGCATGAAAAAACAAACAAAACTAGAACCAAAACATCAGCTTGAACTAGAACTAAAGCTTGGTCCAAACAAGAGCCACAAACTAAACCAGCCACATGCCCAGAAACACATCCCGGGTTCGATCCTAAGCTCGAGCCCAAGTAAGATTCTGAGCCCAAGTAACAGCCTGGGCCTAAGTTGGAGCCAGAGGTGGAGACACATCTTGATTCAGCACCCTAAACGAAGTTCGTGTTTGAGCCATCGTTCAAGATAAACTTGTTCATCTTGAGGTGGAACACTTGGACTTTTTTATTCCAGTTGATTCACCCCTTACAACCTAGCAAGTATTTTATATTTTTTTCATATACCTATTTTTATCATTGTTTCTTTGTTACTCCCGACATAGTAACCTGAGTTTCTTCACATTATGCTATTTCAAAGGGTAAGCTCAAGTTTTATCCAACCAGTTAAAATTTGATATGAAACACGATGCATGCATATGCAAACCTATTATGGAGGTAGAAGTTTTACACGTTAAGGAATTTCAATCATACAATGAGAGGTTTTATGTTGTTATTTTAGGTTTTATTTTAGGGTTCTATTATTTCAAAAATTTTTTGGTTTCTATTGGAATTATAGTCAAGTTAATAGTTTTCTTTATTTTAGAGTTTTATTTTATTTTATAATCTTTTATAACCTTATTTGCAAGTTTCTTTTTCTTTTAAAATTCTAGTTAGAATAACACTAGCTTTCGTAAGGTCAAGTTTTACTTTTCTACATAAAAACTTGTATACATTTCATTGTAAATAGAGATGGAATGGTAAATAAAAGTTGAGTTTGTAAGCTTTGGATGGTTTATAAAGAACCTAACAATTGAATATGCATGGTGCAAGGATGGTTGGGCGATTCACCTTGATGTGAGGACAAAAGGTTAACTTTTAAGTATCTTGTAGGTATCTATCCCAAACCCTAGTTCATTGATGCGGACTAGGGTTTTGATGAAGAGATTTGGGGATTTTTATTGGAAATAGAAAATAGGGTTACAAGATAACTAGCCAATTTTGGGAGAGTTGGCCCCTCTCCTAGCTTTTGCTAAGGGAAAAGCCTAAACTCTCTTCTAGATCTCCTCGGAGAACTCTAGGAATGTCAAATGACGGCTACAATCTCGATACCCTAACCCTAGCCCCCGCCCTCTCTTATATAATGAAGAGGCGTGGTGCGTACAGCAACACAAAACAACTAGTAGTGCATAAAGACATTCTACCCCGAAATCGTCGGTGTACCAAGCAATCACTCCTTAGTCTTCTTGCGCCTCCTCTCGTAGGTGATAAGCGTATCACTACTCCCCCCCAGGAGTTTCACCTTGTCCGCAAGGTGGAAATCAGGATACTGCTGCAAGATATGATTATAAAGCTCCCACGTGGCCTCAAACTCCGGCAATCCCGACCAACGAATCAAAACTTCACGTGCTCCTGATGCTCCTGTACGAATGCATGTAACCTCCTCGGGTGCCAAAAGGACCTCCATGTCGACCGTGAGAGTAGGGGGCAATGCAGACGACGCCACGTGATCTCCAATAGCTCGGCGTAGCTGTGAGACGTGAAAGACTGGATGGATCCTGGTAGTAGGAGGTAGCTTCAGCCGATACGCCACCTTGCCGATCCGGGCCTCAACCTCGTAAGTCCCATAATACCTCGCTGCCAGCTTCTCATTGCGCCGGTGGGCCATAGAACGTTGTCTGTAGGGTCGAAGCTTCAGATAGACACGCTCTCCAACGGCGAACTCCACCTCCCTGCGATGCGCATCTGCCTTCTTCTTCATGATTTGCTGAGCTCGCAGTAGGTGGCGCTTCAATTCCTCTAACACCCGGTCGCGATCCTCCAACTGCTGCTCCAATCCTGACACTGGGGTAGATCCCCTGCTGTAATGCACTAGGAGAGGCGGATCTCGGCCATACACAATCTGGAACGGTGTCATCCTCGCAGCTGAGTGGTACGAGGTGTTGTACCAGTACTCAGCCCACATCAACCACCCGGCCCACTTCCTAGGTGTCTCGGACGCAAAACACCGAAGGTATGTCTCCACACTGCGGTTAAGCACCTCCGTCTGGCCGTCCGTCTGGGGGTGGTAAGCCGTGCTCCATCGCAGTGCTGTCCCCTGAAGTCTGAACATCTCCTTCCAAAAAGTGCTCAAAAACACCTTATCTCTGTCCGACACAATCGAGCGAGGGTACCCATGCAGCCTGACCACCTCCTTCAAAAAAGCAACTGCCACAGACGCTGCAGTAAATGGATGGTGTAGTGAGATGAAATGGCCGTATTTGCTGAGTCGGTCAACCACAACAAATATCGTAGTAAAGCCCTCCGATCGTGGCAACCCCTCCACAAAATCCATCGAGATGTCCTCCCATATCCTCTCCGGTAACTCCAAGGGCTGTAGAAGACCTGCTGGGGATGTCGCCTGATATTTGTGGCGCTGACATATATCGCACTCCGAAACCAGCCTCGCAATATCCTTCCTCATACCTGGCCAATAGAGCTCCCGAGCCATCCTCTGATAAGTCTGGTATCCTCCTGAGTGCCCCCCCACGGCGCTGCTGTGGAACTCATGGAAGAGAGTCGGAATGTGACTAGAAGTCCGAGGAATCACCAGCCTCCTCCGGTACAATAGTAGTCGCTCATCTAAGGTGTAACCCGGAAAGTCTGTAGATCCCTCAGCGATTGCCTCCCGGATCCGCCGCAGCTCCTCATCGGCCTCAATCTCCGCTAGTAGGGTGTCGCTCCGCAACATCAGTGGGATAGAAAGAGCCACCACCTGTACCCCCTCATCTCGTCGGGAAAGCGCATCTGCCGCCTTGTTGTCCGAGCCGGGTTTGTAATGAATCTCGAACTTGTATCCGCTCAACTTGGACAACCACCTCTGGTGCTCCTCTGCCACCATGCGCTGCTCCAGGAGGTACTTCAGACTCCGCTGGTCTGTCCGTACCACAAACTCCCTCCCCAGTAAGTATGGTCTCCACTTCTGGATTGACAGCACGATCGCCATCAACTCTCGCTCGTAGACAGACTTCAGCTTAGCCCTGAAAGATAGAACCTGGCTGAAGTAAGCAATCGGCCGCTGCTCCTGCATCAGTACGGCCCCTAACCCAAAGCCCGAAGCGTCTGACTCCACTATAAACTTCTTCTCAAAATCTGGGAGTGCTAGCACCGGTACCGTCGTCATCGCCTCCTTGAGGGCCTGGAATGCCCTCGTCGCCTCTTCCCCCCAGCAAAAACTATCCTTCTTCAACTGTTCCGTAAGGGGGCCACGCCAAGGTGCCGTACCCCTTCACGAAACGTCGATAATACCCCGTGAGGCCCAGAAACCCCCGCAGGGCCCGTAATGTCCTTGGCTGCGGCCAATCCAATATGGCTGAAATCTTCGATCGATCAGCTACCACCCCGTCCGCCGACACGATGTGCCCCAGGTACTCCACCTGCGCCTGTCCGAAGAGGCACTTCTTTCGGTTGGCCTGTAGCTGATGATCCTCCAGCTCTCGTATAACTATCTCCAAGTGGCCCAGATGATCCTGTAATGATGCACTGTAGACCAGGATATCATCGAAAAAGACCAGAACGAACCTCCGTAAGTAAGGTCGGAAGACCTTATTCATCAGTGACTGGAAGGTAGCCGGTGCGTTCGTCAGCCCAAAGGGCATGACGAGGAACTCGTAGTGGCCTTCGTGAGTCCTGAAGGTGGTCTTCTGCACATCCTCCTGTCTCAAGCGAATCTGGTGGTAACCCGACTTCAGATCGATCTTCGAGAAGACCACCGCTCCGTGCAACTCGTCTAGCAGCTCGTCAATCACCGGGATGGGAAACTTGTCTGGGACAGTTTCCTTGTTGAGAGCCCGGTAGTCGACACAAAACCTACAACTGCCGTCCTTTTTCTTAACCAGAAGCACTGGGCTGGAAAAAGGACTAGAACTAGGGCGGATGACCCCTGCCTGTAGCATCTCCTGTACCAGCTTCTCGATCTCGTCTTTCTGCACCTGGGGGTACCGGTATGGACGCACGCTAATGGGCAACACCCCCTCCTTAAGCACAATAGCGTGCTCATGGTCCCTTGGCAGTGGAAGACCGCTAGGTGGCTGGAACACCCCCTCAAACCCCTGCAATAGCTGCTCCACCTCCAGCGGTACTACCGTCTCTCCCGTGGCCTCATCCGTCGCCAACCCCTGTAGCTCAATCAGGAACCCCCCTCCTTCAGCCTGGAGTGTCTTCGCCATAGTCTTGTAGGACACAGACGAACAACACAAACTCGGATCACCCAAAAATACCACCTTCCTGCCGTCCACCTGGAACTCCATCCGCAGCAGCCGCCAGTTGAACTTCGTCTCCCCCAGCGATTGCAGCCACTGCATCCCCAAAATCAGGTCGACGTTGCCCAACGTCAAGGGTAGAAAGTCACCAGTGATCACCACTCCTTGTATGGACACCATCAAGTCACGACAGATGCCCCTACTCTGCTCGACCACACCGGTCCTGAGCATGACTCCAAAGCCATCCGTCTCCGTCATCGGTATGCCCTGACTCTCAATCACCCTGGGGGACACGAAATTGTGGGTGGCCCCACTATCTATCAATATCACCACGTCCAGGTCACGGACCCTGCCAGCCAGCTTCATAGTGTGCACCCGTGTAAGCCCCGCAATGGAACTAAGCGAGACTTCGGCCGCCTCCAGTAGTAGAGGTTCGCCGGCCTCCTCGGCCCCCGCCGCTTCATCTGCCTCCTCCTCCTCCAAGTCCGCAACGTACACCTCGTATACCTGCAAGGCTTGGTTGCGGCACCTGTGCCCAGGGGTAAACTTCTCGTCGCACTTGAAGCATAACCCATTTGCCCTCCGTTCCCGCATCTCCGCATCTGTCATCCTCTTGTATGGTCGTCCCGGTCTCACATCCCCGAGTCTCCCTCTGCCTGTCGGGGTCCCCCCTGCAGCGCCTGACTGTCCCCAGGGCAGCCTGTGGTCGTGAAAACTGTCCTCCAAACGCCCCCCTGGCGCGGCGCTCGTCCGCCAACCTATCCTCGACCGTCAGCGCTAACTCCATCTGCTCCTCCAGTCCATGCGGTCTGAGAGTGCAAAGCTCAGACCTAATGGTGGGCTTCAACCCATCCATAAAACCCCTTCCAGGGACTCTGCAGGCATCCCCCGCACTCTACTCGTGAGCTCCTCATACTGCTTAATGTAATCTCGCACAGTCCCCATCTGCCTCAAGGCATGCAGCTGCACATAAGCTCCTCCCGCCTGAGAGCCTCGGAATCGATGTAATAGTGCCTCCTTGAACCCCTCCCAGGTCCTCAGAGGTCGCTGCTGCTCCTTCCACCTCCACCAATTCAGGGCCTCTCCCTCTAAACAGAGCGCAACCGCCCTCAGCCTCTCCTCCTCCGTCAGTCTGGCCATCTCAAAATATCTCTCCGCCTTGTAGATCCACCCAGTGGCATCACTACCCTCGAAGACAGTCATCTGGAGCTTCCTTATACGGTCATCCGCCCGTGGATCCCTCTCGTCAAAACGATCCACGCGCTGCTGACGATGGTGATCTGCAAACCGGCCTCTCTCCGGCTCCCATCTCCCATCCTCCCTCCTGAACCACTCATCCTCCTCCTCATACCCCTCCTCATAGTGGCGAAAGTGGTCCTCGTACTCCGGTTCCTGCACCTCATCTCTCCGTCGTCCTTCCGGGGCCCAATCATCGTCCTCGTAGTACTCCGGATCTTGGGCACCCCGCGCACGCCTCTCCCGGGTCCCGTAATCCCCCCTACGATGAGCGGGGGGGTCTTCGGAGTCCGCGCGACCCGTCAGGGGCCCGCGCAGGCCCTGGCGGGTCCCCAGACGCTCGACAGCCCCCTGGGGGGTCGCCCGCCTCCGGCGAACCCCCTGGGGGGTCGCCCGCCTTCGGCGAACCCCCTGGGGGGTCACCCGCCTCCGGCGGCCCCGCCAGGGGGTCGCCAGCCCTCGGCGACCCCGTCTGGGGCTCGCCCGCCTCCGACGACCCCCAGGCGGGGTCGCCCTGCTCCGGCGACCCCCCTGCGGGGTCGCCCAGCATCGGCGGCCCCATGGGGGGGTCGCCGGCTGTCGGCAACCCCCAGGGGGTTCGCCGCTCTCTTCCTTCGCTGCCGATGTGGGGGTGGGTCTTCCTCGGAGCTCTCCCCTAGGGTTTCGGAGAGGTCCTCTTGCCAATCGTCGTCGTCGAGGTCCAGATCTGGATCTACTCCTTCCAAGATCACCCCTTCACGATCCGGGATCATCGTTGCCTTCCCTTTTCCCCTCAGATCTGATTGGTGATTCAGATCTGAAGAGGCTCCTTCCTTCGAACGCGAGATCTGAGGCGCGGTGATGTTTTGAGCCATGAAATTGACGAGCATCTCCTTCACTTGCTCCAGATCTCCCTTCAAATCAGATCTGAGTGCCTCCGTGGCCGCCGTCGCCGCGTCGATTTTCTTGAAGATCTCCGTTGTCTCCTTCTTCCTCTCAGCGATCTCCGCATCCAATCCTTCCTCCATAGATTTCGTTGTAGCTGATCTTGTGACGGCCATTGGATCAGAGCTCTGATACCAAATTGATGCGGACTAGGGTTTTGATGAAGAGATTTGGGGATTTTTATTGGAAATAGAAAATAGGGTTACAAGATAACTAGCCAATTTTGGGAGAGTTGGCCCCTCTCCTAGCTTTTGCTAAGGGAAAAGCCTAAACTCTCTTCTATATCTCCTCGGAGAACTCTAGGAATGTCAAATGACGGCTACAATCTCGATACCCTAACCCTAGCCCCCGCCCTCTCTTATATAATGAAGAGGCGTGGTGCGTACAGCTACACAAAACAACTAGTAGTGCATAAAGACATTCTACCCCCAAATCGTCGGTGTACCAAGCAATCACTCCTTAGTCTTCTTGTGCCTCCTCTCGTAGGTGATAAGCGTATCATTCATCTCGTTCTTGCATAAAGTTATTGAATCCTTGGTTCAGAATTCCTTTAGATCCATTTTTCTTCAACACAAAATTTGTTCTGCTTTTGTGTCCTTAGCAACAATCATTCTCCTTTTATACTAAAACAATGGAACAAAGTTTACATTAACCCCAAGTCTTGTTATGTTACACATTCTACATTCTAACTTACCACATCAATTAGAATAAAATATAATAGTGTTTATTTATAGAATAACACAAGCTACTTAAACAACCGCTCAAATGATAAACTCCATAAAATTTAGCATGCTATGAAGTAAAAGCCATAAACTAAATAATACAATTGCAGCTTTCTACTCTGACAGTGTATGAGTCATGACCCATGAAAAAAATAATCCATGCCAATGGC